>CAUYPK010038601.1:0-40898 GCA_963574355.1 Loris lydekkerianus
GTACATGTATACCATGGAATATTATGCAGCCTTAAAGAAAGATGGAGACTTTACCTCTTTCATGTTTACATGGATGGAGCTGGAACATATTCTTCTTAGCAAAGTATCTCAGGAATGAAAGAAAAAGTATCCAATATACTCCGCCCTACTATGAAGCTAAACTATAGCTTTCACATGAAGGCTATAACCCAACTATAGCACAAGACTATGAGGAAAGGGCCAAGGGAGAGGAAGAAAGTGGGGAGGTTGGGGTGGAGGGAGGGTAAAGGGTGGGGCCACACCTACGGTGCATCTTAGAATGAGTACAGGCAAAACTTACTAAAGGCAGAATACAAATGTCTACATACAATAACTAAGAAAATGCCATGGAGGCTAAGTTGAACAGTTTGATGAGAATATTTCAGATTGTATATGAAACCAGCACATTGTACCCCTTGATTGCACTAATGTACACAGCTATGATTTAACAATAAAAATAAATTTTAAAAAAAGATGGATTAAAAAAAAGAGAGAGGCATGTTAAGTAAATATTAAGTAATACCTGATTTAATTAAATTTAAAAAACTAACCTAAATTTCAGGATAATAGTTTTGTGAGAGAAGGATGCAACTGGGGTGGGATAAAATCAGGTTACAAAGATATTAATGATGTTCTTTTGTTTAAGTTGGGTAGTTACTACTTGATTTATTATTTGAATCATATATTCATTACCTATACTCCTGTATAGTTCATTATAAAAATTCAACAACTGATAATTTAACAAAATCAACAAAACTGAAAAAAGATTTAGGGAACTACACATACCATTAACCACTGGGCATTCATCATCCTTGGGATTCTGAAGTCGTGAAAGTGCCAGAACGGCCTGTATTCTCACATTTGGAATCTTATCTTTCAATCTAATAAGCATGGCTTCATTGATTTTATCAAACATATCGTCGTCAATCTGGGCATTTTCTGGCATACTTCCCAAAAGCTTGTTTATGAGCTGGCACACTCTAAATCTCACTGCATTGCTGTTTGCTTCATGAGACTAAAACAAAAACAAATCAAAATCCATTCATGGTTATTAATACATACTATTCTTAAATAATAAATACTATTTGACCTCTGTATGTTCAGAATTCAAAAAGTTAGAACAGTAATTCATTACCTGAAGAGATGCTGTAATGTTACTTGGCTCCTAAGTAATACCAAATATGTAATTTATACAACTTCAAAATAAGCATTCTGAAAGAAGTATTTGCTAAGTTACAAGACTATATTCCTCAATGTAGGAAATTTTAAGATATGTAGAGAACTCATTTAATACAAACATGAGAACTGGTTTAAAAAGGTCATTAAGAATTTAATGCTGGAGTTAGAAGACTCATTCATAGACATGTTCTCAAACACCAGATATTTTGCTGTCTAAAACATCCAAAATCCTATGGCTCTTTTAATAATGGCAAGATTTTGCAGCCCCAAAGTGCTAGTTTTTATAGTACCTTTAAAAGAAAAGTAAACAAGCAATTTAAAATGCCACCATCTTTATCTTCCTCATCATCTTCCAGATCTGACTGGTGAAACGAAGCAACAAACTTTGCTGCGAATTCTATTACTCTCTCCACAGCTGGTTCACGTTTATAGACCACCATGGCATATTTAAGATAATGAATGAACTCCTCATGAAAAACTGTTTTATCCACCTGAAAGACAAAAGAAACCCTTCATAAATTTCACTAATAAAAATCCTTTATTTCAGGCGGCGCCTGTGGCTCAAAGGAGTAGGGCGCTGGCCCCATATGCCGGAAGTGGCAGGTTCAAACCCAGCCCTAGCCAAAAAATGCAAAAAAAAAAAAAAAAAAAAAAGCCTTTATTTCCAACATTACCGTAAGACTGCTAAAAGCGCTAGCCATAACTCAAATTAAATCTTTACTTAGTAAACTTTCAATTGCCAAGCTAATAAAGGGAAATGCATTTGCATGAACTTCTATCCTGGCTATAACGCGCTTCTCTCTAAACACACAGCTTGAATTTTGACAGTGAAAAGATTCCTTTGATTTTTTCCCCCCAATACCATGCATTCTCAATATGCCTTAGTATCAGTTTTGTAAAAATATGGTTTTTGATGAATTCAAAAGCAACACTGGCTTTTTTATATTTATATTTAAGCCTTCCTATCCTAAATTTTTCTTGGACCTCAAGATAATTTATCTTCCCAAAATTCATTGCTATTCTTCTCACGGCTCCACTCGAAAGGAATAGACAGTCGGGACATAAATAAGAAGGGCCGGGTCCTAATGATTTGATATTTTGTTATTGGATCAATTTAACCGTGGGACGAGGTTAGAATAATTTGACCGTTTGCTGTGAGTGGTGACCAAGGGGCGACAACCAGCGATCCCCCGCATCCACTCGGAGGCCCAGTACTTGGTTCCAGGTCGCCTCGGTGCTTGTTAACGTTACCGCCTCAATTCACAGACCAGGATTAGCGGTCCGCGCCGCCTCGGTACCCAGGCGCAAAAGCAAAGACCGCACCCGTGTGGACGGCGCCCAGGTTTCGAGGTCTTTCTGATCTGGGCCTTGGCGACCTCGGCCACGCCGCCTGACCTCTCCCGAACCTCAGGTCCCTCTTTAGTTGGTCGCGGAGGGCACTGGAGTCTCCTGGGGAAGCCTGCGCCCGGCGGGCCGCGCTTACCGTGCGGTAGGTGCGGGTCAGCGCCACCACCAGCTTGGCCTGGTTCTGGTGCGGCTGCTGCGCCAGCTGAAAGGCCTCCTTAACCGACAGCAGCTTCTTTCCCGCTCCCATGGCGCGCCTAGACAATACCAGGACAAGCCCTGCCCGCGATTGCCTGCAGCAGGGAACACCACTCAAATGCCCAGGTCTCCGCAGAGAACCCCCGGACACTAGCGAGCCAGCCTCTGCCAGGCCAGGGCGTGGTTACCGCCAGAGAGTTCAAATAGCTCCCGCAGGAGAAGGAACTCCCGCGAGACTGCCGTGAGAGGGTCGGAAAAAGAGGGCGGGAAAAGATGGGTCCGCCCACCCCCGAGCCGCAGGGTCTGCACGCATGCGCGCAGGGTCTGTCTCGCCGTTTTCCCACAGGGTCTAGTCTTCTGAAGCATAAAGGCAGTTGGTTTGGTCGGAAGTGACGTAGGCTAGGAGAGTGGGCGGAGGAGCTGCGGTGAGACCGTCGGCGCGGTGTCGGCGGGGCTCGGCGTGTGGCTGGGCGCGAGGTAAGAGTAGAGGAAAAGGCCCTCCTTCATGGGTGAGAAAAGCAAATCTGCTGAGGGGAGCAGCCTCCGCTCCGGCCGAAGGGGCGCGGGATCCCCAGAGGAGTGGTTCGTTTCCGGAGACTTTGAGGAAGAAAAGGTGGAGCGTTCCGAGGACTGGGCCTCGCGGCCGGTGCCACCGAGAAGGGAGACAGTGCCGGGTCCGCTGAGGAGGGCGTTCGGCGGCCCGAGGGAGACGAGCGCGGCCGTTTCGCGGTCTTTTCGAGGCCTTAGTTCCCGGCGGCGAAGGGAGACGCGGTCTTTAATTTGCCTGCCCCTGGGTCCATCTGTGCCAGCTGCTCGGACCTAGTTTACACACGTGCCGGACGGTGGATAAAGAAGAGCAGGAACTGGGTCTTTTAAACTTTTTTTTTTTTTTTTTTTAAGTGAAAATAAATCAGATGGGCCGGGCGCGGTAGCTCACGCCTGTAATTCCAGCACTTGGGAGGCTGAGGCTGGTAGATCGCCTGAGCTCACAGGTTCGAGACCGGCCTGAACCAGAGCGAGACCCGGTCTTTAAAAATAGCCGGGCTTTGTGGCGGGCGCCTGTAGTCCGGCTGCTCGGGAGGCTGAGGCGAGAGAATCGTTTGAGCCCCGGAGTTGGAGGTTGCCGTGAGCTGTGACGCCACGGCACTCTACCGAGGGGGACATAGTGAGGGTGACACAGTGAGACAACTCTGCTTCAAAAAGAAAAAGAAAGGAAATCAGACAAAAACGAAGACACGTGTGTTGGGGCCCACGCTGTAGCATCCTAACATGACTGTAAAAGATATGCCACCCTAAAACATATTTTACTCCTTATGAGTATTTTGAAGTGGTTATGCTGGGAAACTGCAGGCACAAGAGGAGCTCTGAAAATCTGTCCTTTTACATCTGTAGGGAAAATCATTTTAGTAAATGTCTGTGTTGGGGAGAGGATTGCTTTGAGATAATTTTTGTTACCAGAGACACTGTCCGCATAACAAGCTTTATTCGGCATTTATTTTTTCCGTCAACGTTTGTGGCCACAGCCCCCTACCACCACAATCCCAAAGCTCCAAAATCCGAACTCCTATTGCTTCTGTGGCTGAGGACGCTGTGTACATCAAATCATCTGACCCTTATGAGGTTCCCCTACATATGTAGTTAAATATAGTTTTTTTTCTGTTTTTCTGTCTTATGTCAACTCAATGTGTAGCCCAAAGAACCTAGGATGGTGGAGGGAAGCCTTTTTCCCTCCCCTACATCTCAGTACCCACTGCCATCTGAAGCAATAGGATATTTCTAAAGTCACCTGTATACCTTCTCTCCGAAGAAGGAATGGATTTCCAGAATTTACAGTTAACTTTTACCACACAAATTTTTATATATTAACAATGTGAATGAAAATACTCTTTTGCATGCATGTTTTAATCATGCGATTGTATGTGCAACTTGACACTCTTCTAAGCACTTTGCTTTATTTAATCCTTACAAACAACTCATGTAATATACCTTCAGTGTACTTTTAAAATGAGGAAATTAAGGTATAGACAGCTTGCTATTAATATAATATTCCATTGTATGAGTATCTTTTTTTTTTTTTTTTTTTTAAGAGACAGAGTTTCACTTTGTTGCCCTCGGTAGTGTGGCGTCACAGCTCACAGCAACCTGAGCCTCAGCCTCCTGAGTAGCTGGGACCACAGGTGCCCGCCACAACTCCCGGCTAGTTTTTGGTTGCAGTTGTCATTGTTGTTTGGCAGTACAGGGCTGGATTCGAACCTGCCATCTCTGGTGTATGTGGCTGGCAACTTAGCTGCTTGAGCCACAGGTGCCGAGCCAGGACATTAATTTTTAATTGTGTCTATCCAAAATATTATTATAACATGTGATCAGTATAAATTTTTAAGAGATTTTTTTTTTCTTACTGGGTTTCCAAGTTGGGTATTATTTTGCACTAACCACACTTCAGTTGCTGTGTAGGCACATGTGGCTAGTGATGACAGTGTATCAGACAGCATACAAAATTAGACTATTAAGTTCTCCAACTCATCGTAGAAAAAATAAGGGTGGACTAGGTGCTATCATTTATGTATAACTTACCTAGAGGAGTACTTGGAAAGTAACCATAATGATGTTCAGCAATGAAGTATGTATCACTTTTTCTGGGGTGAGTTCCCAGACTTAATTGTTTGGCCTTGTAGAACTATACCATACTCAGAGAACCTCTTCATGTATGGTTTATTTTTAATGTAAAATCGGCTAAAGTAAGAATTAGAACAAACCAGTATTTGGTGGCATTCTTATTTTGTGGCTTTTCATTGCCCACCTTTTTTTATGCTTTGGGAATGTGCTACTTTTATTGTTTTGTGAGGTTTCTAATAATATTTCTTCATTGTATTTTATTTGGCTGTCACACCACCAGAGACTTCATTGTCATTTTGTCAGTTACTCAATGATGAAGCATCTGGCCACCAGAGGTCAGCCTAACTGTATTTTGATTATCTTTTTACTTCATAATCTGAAAAAATTCTAAAGATGATAAGAGTAAATTTAAACATCATGGTCTCACTGCTATAAAACTACATGTTTTCTGACTTGCTTTTTGTGCTATGGGAAAGAAGAGCAAATAATGCAAGTATGGGAACAAATCTTTTCCTTGGTAAACTTAGTTGAAGAAATAGCAGAAACTAAATAAGTATTGTAGGGCTGTTTTGTTCTGAAATTTCAAAACAATCATTCTCCAAACGTAAATTACGGGTATACATGGAAGTATAGAGAGTAGGTGTGGTTAATTTAGTTTCAATACGGAAAAGTTATGTACATGGAATGGAAAGGAATAACAGTAATGGGCTCACTGTTATGGCATTTGTCTTTACATATGCCTTCAAAAAGACCTTCTCTGCCTTACTGCTGACTTAAAAAAGTAAAATTAGCCTATTTAAGACCCTCTGAGTAACACAATAGCTGAAATGTAGCTGGTTAATCTGGCAGATGCAATCTGATTGATATGAAAATAATAAAAATATGGGAGGACAGAGCCATTAAAAGCCAGTAGCTTCTCCTGTCTCAATAACTCAAGACTATGATCTGTGACAGAGGTTGATTGTTCTTTCCAGATTGAAGTAGGTAGTGGCATTATAGACTAAACTTGTACAAGTATTTACATTCATGTTTCATCTGAAAGATGAAGTTATGAACAGTTTCTTTTACATGGGTATAGTAGCATCATATGGGCTGATCCTGCTTTTAAAAATTATCTTGTCTTTGTCTAAAATACAGGGTGTCCATAAAGTTCATGTGCAATTTAAAATAGTTCTACCTTTGTAAGTATATGTGTTAGAAAGAATTCATAAAAAGGATTAGAAAGCTCGATGTATCCAGTTTTTTCCTTAGAAATTTTATTTTTAGAAATTTAACTTAAAAATTACTTATTTTTCAGAATCACTATTGACCTATGGCTTCACTAGAAGAGAAAGTAGATTGTGTTTTTTGGTTGGTTGAACTAAAATCTACCTCTGCTGTCCTAAGAAGCTTTAGAACCATTACAAGAAAGAAGCATTACACAGGAATTCCATATCCAAGTGGACTGAAAAAATAGAAAGAAACAGTTTCTGTCAATGATATTGAAGAAACTGTAGCATCCATAGAAGAAACTTTTGAGGCAAGTCCAAGAATGTCATTAAGACAGGAATCTTTTCAAAGTTTACTGTGCATAAGATTCTGCGGACAAGACTTCACATAAAAGTGTACAGAATTCAAGTGCATCAAATGTTAGATTAAGATTATCGTGCGTGACTTTCTGCCACCAGTTCAATGAAAAACTTAGCAACAGTGATGCATTTTTGAGTAATTTCATGTTCTCTGATGAAACAACATTCCACATTAGTGGCAAGGTGAACAGGCATAATTGTCATATTTAGGACTGATAGAGAATATAGTATTTCAACAAGGTGATGTTCCTTGTCACTTTGCTTTGCATGTTAGACGATTTCTGCATGAGAAATTCCCTAACAGATGGATTGGAAGAGGTGGACCATTTTCTTGGCCTCCACAGTCACCAGATTTGAGTCTACTGGATTTCTTTTTATGAGGACATGTGAAAACTAATGTTTAGTCAACCAAACCTCAATCTTTAGAAGACTTGCAAGCTATGATAACTGATAAGATTTTTGGTATTACTGAAAATCAGCTTGAAAATGTTTTCCGAGAACTGCAAAATCATATTACCCTTTGTATTAGTAATGATGTTGGGCATGTTGAAAATTAACCATAAAAAACGAAATTTTTTTTTTTTTTTTTTTTTTTTGAGACAGTCTTACTATGTTGTCCTCGGTAGAGTGCCGTGGTGTCACAGCTCATAGCAACCTCCAACTCTCAGGCTTCAGTGATTCTCTTGCCTCAGCCTCCCAAATAGCTGGGACTACAAGCGTCTGCCACAACGCCCGCCTTTTTTTTATCTTGTTGTTGCAGTTGTCATTGATTAGTTGGCCCCGGCTGGGTCTGAACCCACTAGCCTCCGTGTATGTGGCTGGCGCCAGTGTGCTACCAGCACCAAGCTGTAAGTATTTTTTTCTAATACTTTTTACAGATTCTTTCTATCATATATACTTACAAAGTTACAATTATCTTAGGTCACACATGAACTTTTTGGACACCTAAATGCAATTTGGGAGTTTTTCTCTCACTGGAATAAAGTAAAACATGTTTGTAGTAGTTACCTACTGCAGACCTTCATCTTCTTTCATTAATTCTTTCAAATATACTTAACATATATGAGTGGCTTAAATATACTTACTAAGCCACTCATATATGCCAGACACTGTGTTAGGAACTGAAGTAAATAAAAAGGATGTATGGAAGCCAGAGAAATACAGAAGAAAGTTACTGACCTGAGGCTATATCATATGACCTTATTAGCACAACTCAAGTGTATATGTCCCTGGAGATGTTCAATGACTTCCATTTTGCAAATCACTCCCACAAAATAGCATTAATGGGATACCGATATTATTTTTTTTATTTAGAGCTGGGCCTTTAAAATCCATCCATGTTGCTATGAATAGTTACAATGTGCTTCTAGTACATTTACCTCTACTGCTCCAGTGATAATAGCCTAAAATGTTTCTAACTCCTTATCACAAATGAGGCTTCAGAATTTCTTCTCTATATATGCCCAAAAGTATGATCACTGCATCATGAGATGTGCAAATAGTTAATTTGGCTAAGTAGTGCTTCCAGATTATTCTTCAGAATGATTACCCCAGTATACCATCCCACCAGCATCCCACTTCCATAGGGATATCACTAATGGTTTGTGATATCCAGCTCTCTTTTGCCAAACTGATGGCATAAAGTGATTATATAGTTAATGCTCTGGATTTTTCTATAAATAGAATCCATTACTTTTTGGTCAGGTGCGTTATGCTTTTCCTTTTTTTTGTTTAATGGATAGAGTCACATTCTGTTGCCCAGGCTAGAATGCCATGCCCTCAGCCTAACTCATTACAACTTCAAATTCCTGGGTTCAAGCATTCCTCCTGCCTCAGCTTCCCAGAATGCTAGGATTATAGGTGTGAGCCACCAGGCCCAGCTTGCTTTATGCATCTTTTATATAAGAAGTCTTTTCCTAGGCTCAAGTCACAAAGATATTCTTCTGTATAATATTCAATTAACTACATAATTTTACCATCCCCATGCAGATCTTTAGTCCATCATGAGTCCATATGTGCCATTATAGAGATACACAATTTTACTTTTTGTAATATAATGAGCTATATAGTACCAATACTACATAGTAAATGTATCTATTCCTCCTTGATTTATATCCCAACATTATTTTACATATGTGACTAATTTCTATTCTGTGCTATTAGACTATTTGTTGCACTAATTCCACCCTATTTTAATTTCTGTGACTTGTGTAATCTTAATATCTCAAAGGGTGAGAACCCCTTTACTCTTCGTGTCAACAGTTGGTTTGGCTATATGCGAAATTTTATTCTTTCCATGTAAACTTTAAAGTTCATTTATAGAGTTTCTTAAAATTTTGATTGGAATTATATAAATTAATATGCAGAAAGTTGGTATCTTCATGATATTCTATCCAAGAACATGGAATATCTGTATTTTAAATTATGTTCTTTATCTTTTATTGGGTCTTGTATAATATTGATTAATTCCTCAATTCTTCATAGGTTTGGGGTTTTTTTCCTTCTGTGAAATGTACTTACATACGTTCTAGTGAGTATTGCTGGTATGGAAGTTAAGAGTGCCTACATTCAAACCCTGCCTCTTCTCACTTGCTAAGATGTATGACTTTGGTCAGGTAACTTAATTCTCATGTGTAAGATGTGGGCAAGTAAATGTACCTACCTTGAAGGGTGGTTAGAAAGATTTTAAATAAGTTAACACGTAGCTACTAGAATACTATTAGCAAATAGTAAGTGTTAAGTAAGTAATTAATGTATATATGTAAGTTAATCTCAGAGCAGGAACCTTCTTGGGCTTTGATTAGCTCTAATAGCCTATTTGTTTGTTGTGTTGCGTTGTGTTTTGTTTCGAGACAGGGTCTTGCTCTGTCTCCCAGGCTGGAGTAACAGTAATGTTAATGTAGCCCACTGCAACTTCAACCTCTCAGGCTCAAGCAATTCTCCTTCCTCAGCCTCCCAAATAGCTGGGACTACCAGTGCATGCCACCATGACCAGCTAAATTTTTGTTGCTTTTGAAATAAGGGGATCTCACTATATTGCCTAGGCTAGAGTATAACTCTTGGCCTCAAGTAGTCCATCTACCTCAGCCTCCCAAAGTGCTGGGATTATAGGCATGAACTACCATGCCTAGCCTAGCTCTAATAGTTTATATGTTAGGTTTTCGTAGTTAGATGATCATATCTTTATTTGTTCTCTTCTAATTTTTATACCTGTCACTTTTTATAACATTAATTAGGACTTTTACTACTATGTCGAATAATACCAATCAACATGGTCACGGTTACCTAATTCCACTTTTAACGGGATTTTATCTAATCTCCTTTAGCATAATATTTGCTTAGTTTTGTGCAGATTATCTTTACCAAATTGAGAAAGTCAATTTCTCTTTCTAGTTAGATGAGAATGTTTCATTTTGTTATTTAAATCATAAATAGGTATTGAGCAAGAACTAAGAGATATTAAATATCCAAGTTGATAAAATCATCTTTTTCCTTTAGTTTTAGAATTTATATTTTTAAATTTTCTGAAATTTAAAATTAAAATTGATTTTAAACTTAAAATTTGGGCTATTCTTGTTTTCCTGAATTAGACTCTATAATTACAACCTATTCTTTTGTTCTTAATGTACTGTTGGATTCTTTTAAGTAATATTTATGATTTTTGCAAATAAAGTGAGCCTATACTTTTCTGGTTTAGTCTCTAGATTTGGACATTTTCATTAATGTTATAAGTGGAGCTGGTCAATTTCATGCTTCCCCCCAAAAAAAACAGCTTATATGAAATTGGTCATATGACTAACTACTTCTGAGGTCCCAGCAAGAGTCCTAACATCCAACAGTTTTACCATGGGGACAGACCCCCTAAAACTAATTTCAGCAACCATATCTAACGGTAAAAAATTAGCTTCTACAGCTGTCTATTTGCAGTTTGAAGCACAAGGTATCTACTTTCATAAAAACATAACTTTTGGAACTACTACTGCATACTTATAAAAAGAATCTAGACTATTTATGTACTAACAAAGGATTAAAATGGCTCGAGACTCTTCCCAATTTTGTGATTCTAAGAGCCATTCACAATAGGAAAATCTGCCTACTCTATGAGATAAAATGGGGAAAGTCTATAAGGCTTCTTGTATAGCATCCATTTTCTTGGATACCCTCAAGTTAGGTGAACAGTAAAGTCATACAGGCTTTAATATCATATCTTAAGTCTTCTCATTTACAGATGAAGGTTACCTTTCCGGATTGTCCAACAACTGAGTCACCAACTAAGTTTCCAAGAGCATTTGCATCACCTGTGAAAAACACGAGATCTTTGCACAGACATCTTTGACAGCTCATCCCATCATTCCCCCTGCAAAAAAGTTGCTTCACCAGTAGGCAGCCAGGGCAACTACTGAGCTTATTTTCATTGCCAGGTAAATACAATATGACTGCCAGCAAAACAGAATATACATAGTGTCTCTTCACAGTATCACTACCAGTTGAGACTGCATAAAAAAAATCACCTTGCCTAGATGAAGACCCCTCCTCTTCTTGAGTAGCCATGATTTGAAAGAGATACTGTGTGACCTATACCACTGGTAAGTGACTAACACTTTTACACACCGAACTGGTCCTGAGAACTGAGATGGTTTTCTTTGTAAGTGAAGAATACATATTATCTACTACCTAATAGAGGGTTCTGGAGAAAAGAATTCCTCTGAAGAAGAGGACCTCGTGGTATAAACCTCTTGAGAGTCTTGCCAGGGAGGTTCAGTGCCTTTTAGAAATTGGAAACCTTTAAATCCTAATTCCTGGTTATATCATGCTAACCTCTTGGATCTAAGCACACCAATCCATATACTTCAAGGGATAGGTCTGAGACTTTCCCATTGCTCCTACTGCATCTCTAAACTGGAACCAATTCTTAAATGGCCTCCTCTGGCCTTCTGTGTAGTCCCACCTTTTCAAAAGCCCCTTATAAGTTCCAGCCAACTCTTTAGAGATCATCCCACCTTAAATGGAGCTCTGCAATTTACCACCAAACAGTTAAGCTGAACATTGAGTGGAGCCACTTCCATACCTGAATACTTAAAACAGAGCCCTAATTCACATGTTTCTTGATGTTGCTGTGACTGGCTAACTAAAAATTAAGGAAACAACCCACACTGAACCCATCAAAACAGCTTACTCTTACACTGATTTCCAAAAGGCAGTTAACAAACTCTTCACTACATTGCTGTAAAGATCCACCATTTGCTCTGCTATCTCAAATTTTGCTAATTGAGAAGAGGTACACAGTTAACCATTACACAGCCCATAGTGGAGAAACGAATGACTTCTGAACCAAACTGTGTTGTGCCCTGGCAAGCCAAAATACTACGAAGTACTGAAGGTATACCCAAGGATCCTGTAACTCATCTATTAAAAAATGCTTGTGAGAATATCCTTTGACAAACCCTGTGGATAAATGAGAACTTCAGTGGAGACTTAGTCCAAAGAGACCATATTACAAAAGATAAGTTGAACATTCTCCACACTCAGTTCTCCCCCCATCACCCTCCCTATCCCAGTTTACTCTGCCTATCAGAATGGAATATCTAATCATTGGGAAGGAAAAAGACTCTACCTCTTTGTTACCCAGCCTTTAGATTAACCATGTAGAATGCAAGAAGTTGGCTACCCAATAACCTTTCTGAGAATACTCTCCTCTGACATTCATTTCTAAGGAGCCGAATTATACTGAGTATCACTGCACAAAGGAAAATGCCAGGAATCTGAATTTCTTCCTCAGTTTTTATAGAGGTTTGCCTGTATATGACCCCCTTCATGGTTTCTTATTTTTTCTAGGGGAGTGTTGTTTGAAACATAGCCTACACTACTGCAAACCTATTATGATGCCTGCAATTATAGGATAAATATACCATAAATTCCCATCAGGCTATCTCTGGATTAATAAACCCTATCTATATACAGGCCTTTGAAATATTTGAAAATGGCTTATTGTGGAGGATCATATAAGACTGCGTGGAGCAGCTGTTCAGATGTAGTGGAAATTCATGTGGTGGTGGGGACACTAGCAATTAAACTCCCCAAGGGATAGTCAAGGAAATAGATAAAATATATAAATATTGATCCCCAGAGTTTGAGGTTGCTGTGAGCTGTGATGACAGTAGGATTCTTTAACACTAGAGACAGATCAAGACCCTGTCTCAAAAAAAAAAAAAAAAATTGCTAACCAGCCAGGAAGCCAGGATTTGCATTTCCCAGACCCCCTTACATTTAGATAAAGCCTGTAATGATCAGTTTTTGCTAATGAAAGGGCAACAGAATTTGTGTGTCACTTCATGGCCAAAGTATTTGAGAAATGAATATTCCTTCTCCGTCTTGGGGGATAGGAAGGCTTGTCCTGGAGAAGGAACCTAAGGTAATAAACTAGAAACTGAAACTTCGGTTTGGCCATTGAATATTTCCTTTCAGAAACTTTGTAAATACCTGATTTGACAATGTTCTGAATCAATTTCCCTCTATAAAAATGCGTATTGACACCTTCAGTATAGAGGGGTGGGAAACAGGCACCGACTTCAAATCTGAGAAGTTGATGGGATTCTGGCTCCAGTCGGCCCAAGTTGGCTAGTAGTGTGGATTCGGGCAAGTTATTTCACTTTCACTGGACTCGGTTTTACATTTTCAGCTTCAGGCCCTGCATTCCGCGTCGCTTCCTCCTTTACCGCACCTGCCAACATGCTTTCTATCTCTCTGATGACTTTTTCTCTGCACTTGCCACACTTTATATATTCCGTGCTGTCTCATCTCAGATTTTGGTCACCAGTTCCCCTGCTATCCCCTTGGCTTCTCGAACGCTTTGTTCGGAATCTCCGGCAATCCTTCCACGGCGCCCGGGCTCCTCCCCAAGATCCGAGGAGGGCTCCCAACCCCAGCCCGTCTGTGTGCTCCTGCAATGCCGGCTCTGCCCCGCACCTCATCGCGTCGGGGTGGCTCGCCCTAACCTCCGCGGCCCTCCCTTAGCATCCGGCACCCCCCACCTCCTCCCTCAACTCGAGAGACTACGGCGCCGCCGGTCATGGTGCCCTGTCTCCCGTGGGTGACTATTCCTCCTCGGCCTGGGCTGCCCAGCTCGGGCAGGGTCCGTCGCCACTGTGTCCAGACCCCGGCGTCGTCCACTCGTCCAAGAGCGCCGCGTCCGCCTAGCCCAAATCCCTCAAAGCCAGAGACTCCTAGCCTCGGAAGCTCTCCCCTTGCTAGCGAAACGCACACTGGCTAGGGAGCTGCGCGCTGACAGGGATCGGCAAGTGCGGGGTTCCCGCGCCTCACTGCAGGGTGCGGGTGCTCGCGGAGCCAGCGTGAGAGGGAGGGTGGGCGCGCGTATTGGGCCTGGGAGGCGGAGATCTTGGAAAGAAGGGCCCACGCGGCGGTGCAGGCGGCGGGACTGCAGTGCCACCTCTCCAAGAAAGCCCACACGCCCGCGTGCGCACGCACGTGCACACGGAGAGCAGAGAGACCACCAGCGTAAGTGCGGAGCGCGTTTTAGCGATGGCTTCTGCTCTCAACAGCAAAATCCACCCGCCTGGGACTTGCCCTGGCTCCAAAGCTGACACCCGTGGCGGCGGCAGCTGGAGAATGGACTGTGATCCTGAGATGCACGTGAAAATGTGCAAGAAGATCGCTCAGCTCACCAAGGTAAGGTGGGGTGCAGGGGGCCGGGGAGCAGCGTGTCAGGGGCGCCCGGAGTGGCTGAGGGAGTGCCGGATGCACCTCCTAGGAGAGGTTCAGCCAAATCCAAACAGAAACTTTGTCTCAGAGGCCCACTGGGAAGGAAGCGGTCCTAAATCTGGGTGACCTGACCTTCTGGAGGCTCCTTTCCTAAGCAAGCAGGGGGGAGAGGGGAGGGACGGTGCTTGCCAAGGAAACTCCCCCACAACCTCCTTACTAAGCAGGTGGCCTGTGCTTTTCCCAAGGTGGGAATGTGAATGTGTGTGTGTTGCCAGCTTTGCTCAAGTGATCGTGCCTAGAATGTTGCGATTTCATTCAGCTGTGGTACTTTACAACTGGGCGGTTATGTGGGCTCTATTTAAACACTTGATACGTTTATTCTTTCATTCAACAAATACTCGAGTCATTTGTGAGTGCCAGCCACTTGCGTGGCAGCATACTAAACCTGGAAAGCAGCCCAGGGGACTTACTATCAAAGTGGGTGCAGGCATGTGTAGGAGCATAAATGGGAACGAGCAAGATTCATCCTGTAATTAAAGAATTAGAAAGGACCTTGGGAGGTCATCCAGCCCATCTCTCTACCACAGGGCCCTGATTGAACCTCCCCAGACTATGTCTTTTGCAAGAAGACCAGCAAGATGCCACTGGGGCTCTTTGTTAATTAACCCTCTGCAGCTTCTTAGTTAGGAGTTTCTTGTCATAGACCCCCTATCTATGCCTGGTGTGTAGACATCCTTTCTTGTATTCTATGCAAGGTTTCAAGAGGATGAATTTCTCTATTTGCCTTGGAGCTTCCTTTTGGTCTCACAATGAACTCCTGATAGCTGTGCCTGCATGGAAGGTCAGGTCCAGGTTCTATCCAGTAGTGTAAGGAACATGATGTCTTTCCTCCCTATCTCTCTGTCACTTCCCACCCACTTTTTTGTAGGATCCTGGGCATCCCCCCTGCTATTTTGCCAGAAGGAATAAAGCACAGAGGGGTGGAATGGCTAGCTGCCTTCCGTCCCTCCCATCAACTCAGACTCGGTTTTTGCATATGAGCCTGTCTCCAGTGACCTCTTTAGTCAAGGGCTAAAAAAGGGAATGGATATAACCCCTTGAAGGTCTTGGCCTGTACAGCTGGCACTATTGATCCAACCAACCTGCATTCATCTGGTGACATCAAACAAAACAGCTATTTATTCAAATGTCTGGATAGGAACTTGGCACTCTATAAGGAAGGCACCTTCTGTATCTTCAAAGAATCTAAAATATTTTGGGAAAAACAAGGTTTCAAACATTGAGATAAAAACTACAAGACTTTGCTGTATCATCAAGTACTAAATTGGGTTTTTCAGATTATGGGTACTATATAAGCAGAAACAAAGGATATTGGCAGGAACAGTGGATATTTTGTGGAAGTGATGACCCTTGAAGTCAGTGTGAATTTATGGAGTGCCCACATGAGCTAAGCACTACACTGAATATCAGTGGCAAAAAAATTAGTAAGACATGGCCCTTGTCCTTGTGGTATGATAAACATATAAATAGATCATTTCTGTATACTGTGATGATCATTCCATTCCTTAATATTTATGGCACTCCTATCATGCCAAAACTGAAGATACAGCAGTGCAGAAGGCAGACATGATCTGTGGCACGTAGTAGGCAGTGTTTTGAAAGTATCTTGTACATTGGAAATCATGGCGAATTCTTATTTTGTAGTGCCTCTCCAGCATTCATCATGCTAGAAATTTTCGTCACCCTTCTTTTGGCTACCATTTGTGTGTCACATGTTTTCCATATCTTCACATGTAATCTTTCTATGCACTTTATTTTAATTGTGTCTCTGATAGGTGAATTTCACCCATGGGGATTTATTGTGATACTAATATATGTGGCCATATTTTCCCATTATATCTTGCGTTTTCCATTTACCATTCTTCCTTCTTTTTCCTTCATTCTTGGATTAGTAAAGTGATCTAAATGCCACTGCTGGTTTGAGAGCTTTTGGCTTTATTTCTGTTCTTTTTGGAATTTTTTATTTTTCACAATGCATATTAACTATACTAAATTTTTCTAACAAAGTTATTATGTAACTATTTCTTCCCATAGAAGAGCTTTGCATATTTTCCCTATATAATTGTTTTCCCCTTTTCCATCTTGGTATTGCTGCTTAGAGTCTTATTTACTTTTTAAATTTAAAAATAGTCTTTATGGTTAAAAGTTAATTAAATTTACTGACATCTTTATGACTTCTTCTGCTCATTTTTTTTTTTCTGGAGCCCAAAGCATTCCTTTGGGTTCACTTTTCTTCTGGCTGAAGCTCATCCTTTAATAGTTCTTGCTGTGGGGGTCTCAGTGGGAAAGGGAATTCTTTGTATATTTCAAAATGTCTTTATTTTCCTCTTGCCATTTTATGATAATTTATTTGGGTATAAAATTCTAATGAACAGCTATTTTCCCATAGCACTTTTTTTTTTTTTTAAATTGAGACAGAGTGTCACTTTGTCATCCTGGGTAGAGTGCTGTGGCATCACAGCTCACAGCAACCTCCAACTCTTTGGCTTAAGCAATTCTCTTGCCTCAGCCTCCCAAGTAGCTGGGACTATAGGCGCCCGCCACAACACCTGCTTATTTTTGGGTTGTAGTTGTCATTGTTGTTTGGAAGGCCTGGGCTGGATTTGAACCTGCCAGCTCTGGTGTATGTGGCTGACACCTTAGCCGCTTGAGCTATAGGCGCCGAGCACCCATAGTAGATTGATGATAGCACTTCATTGCCTTTTGTTCCTTATTGTTGCTGGTTAAAAATTGTATTGCCAATTTAATTTCCATTCCTTTGTAGATAATCTGCCTTTTCTCCTTGAAAGCATTCCAGACTTGTGTTTTTGATGTTCAGCAATTTCACTAGAACTGTCCTGGTGTTAGTTTATCTATATCCTTTGCAAAAGTATTAGAGTACTTTCTGTTGAGAACTCATGTGCCTTCTTTATTTTGGAAAATTATTAGTAATTTTTCTCTTGAAATATTGCTTCCAGGCCATTACTTCCATTCTCTTTTCTGGAGCTGTCATTTAGGTGGGTGGGGAAGCCTCTCTATCTATATCCCAAAATGTTATTTCAAAAAATTTATTTTTGTCTGTGTGCTGCATCCTAATGAATTCCTTAACCCTGTATTCTGATTTGCCAACTCTGTAAATAATTTGAGTCCAGAGTTTTTCCCCATCTATTAAATTTTTAGTAAAACACAAAAGATTTATTCGATCTGTAGAGAAACCAGAGTCTATCTATTAAGTTTTTAGTATTTCATAATTACATTTCCCATTTCTGAGATTGCTACTCCTATTTTCTTTCTATGTGGTTTTGATTAATAATTTTTGATTAATTTTTATAGCTATATTGAGGCATAATTTACCTATCATAAAATTCACCTGTTTTAAGAGTGCAGTTTAACATTTTTTATTAAATATACAGAGTCATTGAGCCAATGCCATAATCCAATTTTAGGACAGTTACATCATCCCAAAGAAATTCTTGTTTGTGTCCATTCTGTAGTCAGTCCCTGCTCCCACCCCTAGCCTAAGGCAACCATTACTCTATTTCCTGTCCGTAAATAAAATCATACAATTTATGATCATTTCTATCTAATTTTGTTTTTACTTAGTTCCTAAATTTTAGTATGATGTTTTTGAAGTTCATTTATGTTGTTAGCACATTAATTCATTTCTTCTTATTGCTCACTTATTCATCTTGTTGTGTGGGTATAGCATGTTTGGTTTATCCATTAACCAGTTAATGGACATTTGGGTTTGCATGTTTGGGCTATTTTGAATAATGCTGCTGTGAACATTGCCTTCTTGTTTTTGTGGGCTCTTGAGTAGATACCCAGGAGTGGAATCCTTAGATTATGTGGCATATTAGTTGTTTTGCAAAGTGCCTATTCCCCAGCCTACTTCAGCAAAACCTCCTGATACTTCCCCATGCACTCAAATCACTCAAACTTCCCAAATCACAGTGAAACTTCTTCCTTACCTCACTGCACACTCGTCTCTGTATTTCTTCCTCTTGAGGTTTCCGCTCCTGAAATATCTTCACCTTTCAAAATTGACTCCTGCTTATCTTTTAAATCCCATCCCCTCTAAGAAACCTTGGACAAGCCTTATTTTTGTGATTAAGAATGTGTTAATTAACTGTTAATTGTATATTAATTATTTTTTCTTGTTCATCTGTTTCCCCAGCAGTTTCCTGGCAAGCTTATTAAATGTAATTAAAGTTTCCTTTCACAGATCTGCTAATATATCTTTCATAATACTTATCCCTCTGATATCATTGTCGATTTGTATATAGTATGTACCTTAAAAAATAAACTCCTTAATTTAATTCATAATCTTTTACAGCTGCTAGGCACTCAATATGTGTAGTTTAGTGAATAAATATTTATTTACCCAATAACCTAAAGTCCAAGGTGTGCATTAAAATCACCTGGAGAGCTTTTAAAAACACTCCAGCTAAAGACTTGACAACTAAATGCAATTCCTGATTCTAGATTGCATTCTATACTGATGGCACAACTTGCTATAAGAAGACGACTTGAGTCAGTTGATAAAACTGGACTTCAATAGATGTTAGACAAAGAAGATAAAAGTATTGATATCAATGTTAAGTTTATTGGAGTTTACAATTATACTATGGCTATATAAGAAAATATCCTCATTCTTAAGGAAATGCTCGTTGAATCATGGTGCCTTACTCTCAAAGCACTTAATTTTATAATAAAATGTAGAAAATAAAATATGGAGATTGAATAAATGATAGACAAATGGAACAAAATGTTTTTAAAAACAGGTGATACAAGGTAATGGGTTTGTGGATGTTCTTTGTACTGTTTCTTTTCTGTCAGTTGTTTCTTAAGTTTGAGATTAGTTCTAAATAAACAGTTAAAAAAAAAAAAAAACAAAACCAACCATGGCCAGGCATGGTGGTTCACACCTATAATCCTAACACTATGGGGAACTGAGGTGGGAGGATTGCTTGAATTCGGGAGTTCAAGACTAGCCTGAGCAAGAGAGAGACCCTAGCCCCAGAAAAAATAGAAAAAAAAAAAAAAAAATAGCTGGGCGTTGTGGTGGGAGCCTTTAGTCCCAGCTACTCGAGAGGCTGAGGCAGGAGGCTCTCTTGAGCCCAAGAGTTTGAGATTGCCGTGAGCTATGATGAGGCCACTGTCAGCTTTGCAGCTCTCTATACAACCTCATCCCCAGAACAGTTGAACTCGCTTCTACCCAGGGGTTCCCCAGTTCCAACTTTCAAGGAGGGATAGAATGTCTCACTCCAAGTATTAATGAAGACATTTTTCTATTAAAGCAAGAAAATGAGTGGGAGAGTGTGAGCTCCTCTTTGTGAACCATCTCTCGAACTAAAAGCTGACTGTCCAGGACCCACACCCCATGCAAGGGAAGCAGGTACCTGAGACACAACCTCCCATTCGGAGCAATTAGAGAAAATGTACCCAGGAGAAAATGAATAGCCTTATTAGTGCCAGAAAACTCCATGCTCAAAGTACAAGTAGTAAAATAACCACATGAGACCCTTGTTTTGGATCTTAGCCAGTTTATCAGAAAATCCTGTAAGAGCAAAGGCTGAATCAAGTGCTTGCACCTTCTGCATGTTAGTAATACCTTATGGTTCCACAGTTTTATGTAATCTGCAAAGCCTTTGACATACTTACTCATCCTATGTGTGCACAGCAGTTTGCATGGCCACAAGGGAAGAACCATTTCTTATTGAGATAGGGAGAGTCTAGGAGAAAGGAGGAAGTTCGTACTTCTTGCCTGATGATTAATGTTTATAGACGGAGCTAGAACGTGCAGAATCCAGTGTTGAGGTGTGCTGTTGTGGGTAGCAGGTGTTGGGAGATTTCTTCCTTGTTCATTCTTATTTTTCTTAGGCTTTCCCAATCATTCTTTTTCCCATGTAAGGGGGAATATAAATATTAGTGAGGTTGGAAGCAGGAACTGGGCCTGCAGAGCTCTTGGGCTTCTTTTCTCCTTCTTACAGAGTGGTCTGCCCATAGAAGCACACATTTTACTGTGCCCATCAATGTCACAGGGGTGGCTGCCATCCAGGGGGAAGAGCTACCCTGGCCTAGCATTTTGACTAAGTAGGTAAGTGTTAGGAATTCAGCTTGCCAGTGGAAATATGGCACAATCTTCAATATTGATCTCATTTGGTAATGTGATATTCTGATCTCACAAAAGCCTTGCGCCTTCCTCTTGTATTTCTTTTCTTTTCTTTTTTTTTTTTTTTTTTTTTTGATACAGAGTCTGAAGCCATCACTCTGGGTAGAGTGCTGTGGCATCACAGCTCACAGGTACCTCAAACTCTTGGGCTTAAGCGATTCTCTTGCCTCAGCCTCCCAAGTAGCTGGGACTACAGGGACCTCCATACCTGGCTATTTTTTGGTTGCAGTTGTCATTGTTGTTTGGCAGGCACATGCTGGATTTGAACCCGCCAGCTCCAGTGTATGTGGCTGGTGCCCTAGCCCCTGAGCTGTGGGCGTCGAGCCTTGTATTTGAATAGGGAAGAGGGATTTTATTTACTGGGCCTTCCTAACGACCCAGTGGATCTTAGGATGAGACCAGTCTTAAGGAATTTGGTAAAGTGTTATAGCAAAAACTAATTTCTTCATTTGGGAAAGCATCGTAACCTGAGAGTGGGAAACTTTTGAATAGCAATGTAGTATTTATCTGTAGATCCAGCCTTCAGTGTGATGTTCTGGACATCACCATTTCTTGCACATTGGCATAGGCTTTCCATGGAAACTGTCTCCACATGTCCCAGAACCTTACCAAGATCTATTAGGACACATTGCTGGAGACAGTGATATTTGATGTGGGGCTGGAAGATGGGGAGTGGTAGGTATAGGATTGAGGGATATGATGGAACATAGTCCCTGAGTATAAAAACAGAAATATTATGGAATAAGAATTATAACTTCTACTCAATGTTATATTTTAAAGTAAATTAAATTTGATCTGTTTCTAGATGGCTACTTCTTACCCTTATTTGTATTAATGAATATAAATTAAAAATAAATAAGAATAAAAATGAAGACATCTGGAGAGCTAATGAACAAGTTTGGGGTTAAACCTAGAATGTACTTCCCCCCAGTCTTTGCATGGTTGATATTAGCTAAAATTCAGTCTATTCAGAGAGGCCTTTTCTGACCTCCAAACCCATAGGGACCATCTATCCTGATCTATAATTGGGGAGAAAATTTCCACAATGGTGACTCATTGTGAGCCTTTACCAGGGTAAGGAACGTAAGGGAGCATTGGTTACAACCCAATGCAGGGCATATCTTACACTTGACAGATGTGCATTTCCCTTCATTTTCTGGACTGGAGGGACTAGAAGGGGTTGAAGACTGCTGCCCAGTTGTCACATCAGTTGTCACAACCTGGAAAAAGGCCAACCCTTCTCTGAGACTGAGAGGCCAGGGCAGTGCTATTAGGAAGTGGGAGTGATGCTGTTGCCCCACGAGTCCTTAGCAACAGGCTGTCACTTGAGCCCCGTGTTTCCATGCCTTAAAGGTGTGGAAGTTTTATTGCATCCAGTGACTCCCTTTGCTTTTCTGAAAATATCTTCCTGCTTGCAGGAGCTTGTTTGGGGACAGATGTTTAAGCAGTTCTATACCAGTTTGCCAGTTTGCTTTAGGACTCTAGATTTGAAAACTGCAGATCTGTTTTAACAAGCCCTCTCTGTTGGAATCTTTTAATTTAATACTGTGATTCATGGTGCGAAGAACTTCTCTCTCTCTAATCTTTGCAACATATCATAAGACGGTATGACGTGAACCTTAGGTTGTGTGTCCTTGAACCCTACTAAGATGCTTGGACTTTTACATAACCACTCTGTCTCTCTCCTTCCCCTAGCTTTTCTCTAATCCTGTCTCCACACAGGGTGATATTAAAACTGAATGAAACTTTCATCCACATCTGGTGGGAATATAGTATGGTGCAGCCACTTTGGACGATAGTCTGGCAGTTCCTCATCAAATGGTTAGACAAGAACTATCAAAGATCCAGCAATTCTATTCGTAGGTATATACCCAAGAGAATGAAAACATGTCCACACAAAAATGGGTACATGAATGTTTGAGTAACAGTACTCATACTATCCAAAAGGTAGAAACAAACTAAAAGTTCATCAACTGAGGACCAAATAAATGAGATGCTGTGCAAAGCACAATAGAAGATAGTGACTAATGGGTGCATGGATTCTTTGGGGGGTAATAAGAATATTCTACGGTTGGTTGTGGTGATGGCGCATAGCTCTGAATATACTGAAAGCTGTTAAATTGCATGCTTTATGGGTAAATTGCCTAATATAAGAATTATATCCCAGCAAATCTGTTAAAATGAAAACTCAATCATGTCTGTCTCCTGTTTCCGTCCAGTTCTGAAGCAAATCTCGGTGCCTATACCTCATAAACGCATAACCAGTCAGTCCACCTTCATTCTCCATATCCACTTCCACCCAAGCGCAAGCTACCTTCACCTCTGGCCCTCGACTCCTGAGTGACCTCCTGAATGGCCTTGTGGTCTACTGTTGCCCATCACATGGTGGTGAGAATTATCTTTTAAATATAAACCAGAACCTGTCACCATTTAAAACCCACCAGTGAATTCCCTTGGAATGAAATTTTAATTTCAGTTTCACTTGGAATACAGTTTGCTGACCTGTTATAAATTCTTTGTCATGGTCCTTGGAGGTGGCCCTGTGTGCCTCTCAGTGTTATGCTTGCTCTGCCACAGCCGCCTTCTCCCAGGCCTTCAAACATGCCAGGTCTGTGCCTCTTAGAGCCTTTGTACTTTGGGTTTCCTCTGCTGGCCCCTGGAACTGCCGACTTGGCTCAGATGTCCTTTGGGGCTGCTGCCCCCCTTCTCTCCCAGATGCCTGGGCTGCGCCTGCCATTTCCACTTTTTCCTTTATCCTTTTCTTGCCTAGAGGCAGGGCTTTCTGTCTGCTTTGTTCTCTTCAATATCCCAAGTGTCTGGAACAGTGCCTGGTGAGTGACAGGTGTCTAGGAAGTATTTGTTGATGGACTAAATGGACAAACTCTTCTTAGACCTCTCTCAAATTTTCCCACAGTCTAGGGTCATCTGATGTGAGAGTCAGATCTCAGGAGGCACTAGCATCTCTTCTTGAGTTTTTTGAGTGCAGTGGCAAACTGGCCAGCTGTGACAAGTAGTCATCACCCATTTGCTCCCAAGCTAATCTGAATTAGTCTCTCCCAAGCCTGGATCACAGGGACAGGATCTGTTCAGATATGTTCCTCCATTTGGTTAGACACAGATTCATCCAGGGAACCAGAATTGATAAGGCAAAACAAAAATGAGAAATTAATCACACACAGAAAACATACCTATTTAAAAAAATCAGAGATACATATTAAAAAAAAAAAAAAAACTTGTGAAGCACCCCAAACCTATACATATAGTGATATGATAATTGTTAATGTTTATACATATCCTATTAGATGATTTCCCCTGCAAAGGGAGACATATTTTTTTAAATAGAGTTGTAGCATATGTATCTATTATATAACCTGGGTTTTTACCCCCTTCACAATAAATCTTGAATTCTTCAATGTGCTTTTTTCCTTTTCTTGAGATAGGTACTTGCTCTGTTACCCAGGCTAGAGTGCATTGGCTCACTGCAGTCTCAAATTCCTGGGTAGCTCATGTCTATAATCCTAGCACTCTGGGAGGCCAAGGTGGGAGGATTGATTGAGCTCAGGAGTTCAAGATCAGGCTGAGCAAGAGGGAGACTAGTGATTACAGGCCTGAGCCACTATGCCCAAGCCCCAGCCAGCCATTTTAAAAGGTACATATCACAACTGTCTTGTACCATCTGAACACTGCAAAAGTTCCACAGATACAACACTTACAGTCACAGAAAGAATGGCAGAATTACTTTTAGACTACATTGACAAAATCACAGACCAGGCTGTCATTTCACATTGTGACTGTTTAATGGACTTGTTTGGAGTTACTATATTCTGAGCTCCTAAGGAAAGAGGAAAATGCTCACAGGTTGCTCAAGATATCGGAGAAGCAAGTGCCTCTCTTACAGCTCAGTAGTCCAGTAGAACCAGCACACCAGCTTTTCTCTCAGGAGCAAGACGTGGTCCCTGACCTCCTGAGGAATCCTTTTTCTTTGCTGTGGAACATTCAGGATATAAATCAGAAAGATCTACTTGTGAATCTTCAGTGTCATCAGGAATGATAGGGTGTTCTGTATCTTCTGAGGCAGAATGAACATTTTTAAGTTTTCCTAAAAAGATACATCCCTGCCTGCTGAATCCGGAATGGCCACCACCATAGCTTTACCCCTTGAACTTCAGGCTCTCGTTTTGTTCAAATACAAGCCCAGTTTTTTATAGGCATACCTTGGAGATAATGCAGGTTTGGTTCCAAACCACTACAATAAGGCAAATATGGTAAGAAAGTGAGTCACACAAATTTAGGGGGTTCTTGGTGCTTATAAAAGTTATGTTCACACTGTGCTGCAGTTTATTAGGTTTGCAATGGCATTACAGCTACAAAATGCACATATGAGGTCGGACAATTAAGTTTGCAGACTCATTCTAGAAGTGCTACATACCTCAATGCTGAATACCACTACAGTCACCTTCAAAGTAGTCCCCTTGGAAAGCAATGTGCTAATGCTAGTGCCTGCTCCACCTTTTGAAGTACTTTCCTAGAATGAGTTTACAGACTTAATTGTCCAAGCTTGTACCTTAGTTAAAAAATACTTTATTGCTAAAAAATGTTAGCAATCACGTGAGCCTTCAGGAAGTCTTAATCTCTTGCCTCATTATTGATGGCTGCTGACTGACAAGGGTGGTGTTTGCTGAAAATTGGGGGTGGCTGTGACAATTTTTAAAAATAAGACACCAATGAAGTTTGCACATCAATTGGCTCTTCCTTTCACAAACGTTTTCTCTGTATCATGTGATGCCATTTTATAGAATTTTACCCACAGTAGAAAGTCTTTCAAAATTAGTCCTCTTAAATTTTGCTACTGCTTTATCAACTCAGTTTATGTAACATTCTAACTCCTGTGTTGTCATTTCAACAATGTTTATGTTTACAACATCTTCACCAGGAATACATTTCAAGAAACCATTTTCTTTGCTCATCCATAAAAAGCAACTCCTTACCTGTTAAAGTTTGCTCGTGAGACTGAAGCAATTTAGTCATGTCTTCAGGCTCCACTTCCTCATTCCAGTCCTCATGCTATTTCCACCACATCTGCCTGATTTCAATATTGTTGAGTCTTGGGGAATAGAGAGGCCCAAGGACAGGGAGAGAGATGGTGGAACAGTTGGTTGGTGGAGCAGTCAGAACACACACGTTTCTCAATTAAGTTCACTGTCATCTGGCTGTGGTTCATCACCCCCCCCCCCCCAAACCCCTGAAACAGTTACAACAGTAACATCAGAGATCACTGATCACAGATCACTCTAACAGATATAATAATAATTTAAAAGTTTGGAACATTGCAGAAATGACTAAAATGTGAGACAGAGACATGAAGTGGGTACATGCTGTTGGAGAAATGATGCTGATAGGCCGGCTCCATGCGGGGTTGCCACAAACCTTCCATTTCTGAAAGACTCACTATCTGCACAGCACAGGCAAGGTATGCCTGAGTGCGTGCACTAATGGAAGGTCGGTGGGTGCTGTCTTCTCTGGCTACTAGGTATGGAAGACAAAAAAATGTCCCCCCAAACGTATCCACGTCAAATCCCCTAAACCTGTAAATGCAACCTTATTTGAAAAGAGTGGGTGATTACATTAAGCATTGAAGTGAGATAGTCCATCTGTGTAGGCTCTGACCCAATGAAACTGTCCCATAAGAGAAAAGCAGAGTGAGATTTGAGATGTAAGAAGACAGAAGAAAAGCCCCCATGATGAATGAGGTAGAGATACGTAATGCAGTGACACAGCTACAGCCAAGGATTGCCCAGGACCACCAGAAGCTGAAAACAACGCAGAGAAGGGAGCAGGCCTTGTACTCACCTCGATTTGGACTTCTGGCCTCCAGAACATTGAGAAAATAAAGCTCGGTTGTCAGCCAGGCTTGGTGGTTAACACCTGCAGTCCTAGCACTCTGGAAGGCCAAGGTGGGAAGATCATTTGAGGTCAGGAGTTCAAGACCAGCCTGAGAAAGACCCTGTTGCTACTAAAATAGAAAATTTAACTGGGTGTTGTGGCGAGTCCCTTTAATCCCAGTTACTCAAGAGTCTGAGGCAGAAGGATCAACTTGAACCCAGGAGTTTAAGTAAGGTTGCAGTTTAAGTAAGGTTTAAGTGAGCTAGGCTGATGCCATAGCACCATGGCCTGGTTGATAGAACCTGTCTCAGAAACAAAAAGAAATCTGTTGTCCTAAACTACCAAGTTTGTGGTGATGTTATGGCAACCACAGGAAACACACATGCTCTGTATCACAGTATCAGTCTTACCACCACTGAAGGCTGCTTCCTCCTTAGAACGCTACTGAGGTTATCCCCTCTGGCAATCATTAAAATCAACCCAAGAGTGTATTTTTTTCTTTTTTTGAGACAGTCAATCTGTCATCCTGGGTAGAATGCTGTGGTGTCATAGCTTACAGCAACCTCAAACTATTGGGGTCAAGTGATTCTCTTGTCTTAGCCTCCTGAGTAGCTGGGACTACAGGCACCCACCACAATACCCAGATAGTTTTTTTAGAGACAGGGTCTTGTTCTTGCTCAGGCTGGTCTTCAACTCCTGAGCGCAACCAATTCACCTGCCTTGGCCTCTCAGCGTGCCAGAATTACAAGCATGAGCCACCACACCCAGCCATGCTTTCTCTTCTTTGAACTCCCAAAAGCTTCTCACATACACCCTCAATAGCATTCAATAACATAAGTTGGATTGCTTTGGATTGTTAAACCTTTGATAATAAGGACCTTAACTTACCCATTTTTATATCTTTCTCACCTCTATTAATGCCAGACAACAGGGAATGCTAATAAGAGACAGATTAAAGGGAGAGTGATGCAGCCGAACTCCCTGTACAAGGCATGCTAAGGCATCTCTGGGTGTTCACTCATCGCTGGCAACATGCAAAAGCCTAAGAATCCTCCCTTAAGGGAAGTAAGCACCTGCCTCGGTGAGCCCTCAGGGTTAGCGGTGTGATTCGGAGGGACCTTGTGGATAAGAGATGGCAGTAAACTGCCTTGGGAAGCAGGGCACTTGTGCTTAAGCACAGACTTCTGTTTTCCTGAGTAAATATGTAGGTTTGGGGCCAGAGCTGGATCATTCCAGGCAGAAAAAGGAAAACTCATCTTTCCCCTCTGCAGTTCTCCATCCTTCTCCTGTGTTGTATTCAGTTTCCTAAATGGGCATTTAGCAAATACAGGCTTGCGAGCATGACAGATGTTAGCCTGCTTAGTTTACTCCTGGGTCTGAGTCTAATCCTGCGTGCTGCTGATGTTGTTATGAGGAGGATAACAAATATTTGTGTGTGATGGCAGAGCAGGAAACATGTAGGTAGATGTTAGGAGGTGGAGGGCATGAAGAATGATACCTTCACGTTTTGAAGACAAGGTTTATCTCCATCGTCATTTTGGTGAAGCCAGAACAGTTCCAAGAAAGTAAAAAAGTGTCTGCTGTTTGTTCACTTTCCTGCCAGGGTACTCTGCCCTTGAGAAAGCATGCCCGTCAAACGTTTTCTGTTCCTTGCACTTGCAAGCTCATTAGCAGCATTTTCCCAGAGACCCAGAAATAGCAAATTCCATTAAAAGGCTTATCATTAAATACAATACAGCTCTTTATGTGGGAGAAGGATGGCCTCTGAATAAGAGTCCATTAGGGCTGTGGGCTGGAAAAAATGGGTCAGACTTCTTTTAAGGGAGAAATTAATATAGCAACCGAGAGCCAGCAATACTGCCGACATTCATCTTGCAAAGCCTTTATTCTTCGTACTGCCAAAATGCGTTCGTCCAGACTTGCTATTCCTGTCCTCAGCACCCTGGAGCAGGGTCTATTTGTCCCAAGGAAGGCTATCAAATTATCTGGCGACAGCCTAAATAAATATGAGAGAGGAGATTATATCTGAGTATAGGGTTGTGTGGTGTGTGCTTTGAATGTAATCTAAGCCAGGTCTCAGGAAAGCAAAGGTAATTGGCAACTCTCGTGTCAACCTCTCTCCCCTTTGGTGGGTCCTAATGTCAATTCCATAGGACGTAGCTTACTGCTTAGTCCATAAAGTGCTGTCCCAGGAAGAGTTTATATAGGGAATCTTATTTCCAGTGGGGGTGATGTCAGTGCCCAAAGGGACTGTCATCCAGTCTCCGCATTGTGACTTAGGCAAGGGGAAGCACAAGGCAAGAGGGGACCTTGGTAGCTGGGAAGGTAGCTGGGGTTGACAAACAGGGGAAAAATAAAATGGGAGCTGCAAAATGAATATTTCATTGGGAATAGCCAAGGAAAGAGTGTCCGAAAACCGTAGAGAACACAGGAGTGAGTCAGGCTGCTTAGCTGTGGACCGGGCAGCAAGGGGTTCCAGGAGGTGGAATGATTCAGAAGTCGGTAGGATATGGACATGAAGACCTAACACTACAGGAGGGAGTTGGCAGAGTCCCAAGTTCCTAGCAATAACATGGAGAATTTAAGGAACTTGTGAGACATTTGAGGAAAGGCCTTGAAGACAGTTTGACGTACAGTTGTGCTAGTTAGGATGTTTGCATCATTGTCCAGCAAATACTGCTATCCTCCCCCCCTAACCCCAGGAGCAGAGATTACTTCCTCGTCTTACTGCTGATGGGCTTCTCTTTGGGACTTACTTTGTTCTGTGAAATGTTAGAGGACATGTAGGCAGGCAGAGGCCTTAGGTGTACGTGTACAGTTAAGTTATCGCCATGAGAAGATCATGGGTCTGAAGGAGCCCGGCCCTAAAGGAGCCAGACTGGAATCCAACTCACAGCCCGAAGCCCAGCCCAGATGATCTGAAGCCTAAAGCTTAGGGCAGATCCACTCAGCCGAGCCCAGCCTAGGTCAGCTCAAGAAGAGCACTTTCTCCTAAGTGCTCTTTATATCAGTAAAGCAAGTCCTTCTCTGAAGTCCTTCAGCAGATGTCCCCTTGGGGCACAGTGGTCAGAACTGAGGTTCACATCTAAACCAGAAGCATCACTGGGAAGGACAGGAAGACAGCCAGGCCCACTCAGAGTAGGCATCATGGCAGGTAATTTGTCTTCTGAATCCAGGGAGGGGAGCAAGTGAACAAAATTGGGGCTGTGTTGGCAGAGAAGGACAGAAAGGGTGTTGGCGGAGGCACTATCAGGTCTAAGATACTACAGAATAAAATTCCAACATTGTGGGCAGCACCTGTGGCTCAAAGGAGTAGGGTCCCCATATATTGGAGGTGAGGGTTCAAACCCAACCCCGCCAAAAACTTCAACAACAACAACAACAACAAAAATTCTATCTTATAAAATTCCAAAATTGTGGTGAAACGTTAGCTCATAGAGTTTTCATTAGAACAATGATTCTTAGTCTGGGGCTGTCTCCCACCTGCTTCCTGGGACATTTGACAGTGTTGGAAGACACAAGTTAGGAAGCTACTGGCATCTAGTGAGACAAGGTCAGGGGTGCTGTGACATGTCCTATGATGCCCAGGACAATCCACCACACAAAGAATTATTCAGCCCCAAATATCAACAGTGCTGAGGTTTGAAACCCTGAATTTAAAATGGGAGAGGCTGGTCCTGATGGCTCTCACTCACCTGTGGTCCCAGCACTTAGGGAGGCCAAGGTGGGAAGCTCGTTTGAGCCCACGAGTTTGAGGTTGCTATGAGCTATGACAATACCACTGCACTCCAACCTGAGCAACATAGCAAGACCTGGTCTCAAAAACAACAACAAAAAATCTGAGAATATGAAGCATAATGAATTGAAGGAATAAAACTTCTGTGAATCTTTATAGAATTTTGGTCCATGTTTTGCATATGTGGGATACTGGCTCATAAATGTCTTACTAGCATCTGTCCCTGGGAATCAAGGTTCATAGGATTAAAACAGGATTGTGGGAATTAAATCAGTAAATTTAGCCAACAGTAAAGATTAAGGAATAATAATATGCGATAACAATGAGGGTGTGGTGAAGCAGCTGCTGTTTTAGGCTGGTAGTGATGAAAAATGGTACAACTGTTTCCAAAAGCAGTTTGCCAATATGTATATGACTCCTAAAAATATTCATACTGGCGGTGCCTGTGGCTCAGTGGGTAGGGCACCAGCCCCATATACCCAGGGTGGGTTCGAACCCGGCCCTAGCCAAACTGCAATAAAAAAATAGCTGGGCATTGTGGCGGGCACCTTAGTCCCAGCTACTCAGGAGGCTGAGGCAAGAGGATCCTAAGCCCAAGAGCTGGAGGTTGCTGTGAGCTGTGACACCACAGCACTCAGTTACCAAGGGCAGCAAAGCGAGACCTGTCTCTTAAAAAGAAAAAAAAAAAATTCATACCCTTTCAACCTCCAATTCCACTTCTGAGAATCTGTCCTAAGGGAAAAATCTAAAATATAAAGAAAGCTTTAATGCGGATCTTTATACTAAGCACCTTTATTTGTAAGAAAACAGTGAAAATCAACTTCTAACATTGGTGTAAATAGCAATAAAATATGATTGAGCATATGATGGAATTTTTCATCGGCATTAAGCATGATGCTTGTGAAGGGAAAAGGTGCATTTTAATGGTTAATATAAAAAATGAGGAAATAAAATAGAATACGTAGCATGGTCATATCAATGAAAACAAATACCTTAAAATGTATGTACACAAAAGCAGCCTGACAGGCTAGAAACCCACTAGAATATTAGTATACTATTCCTCTGCCCTGGTGGGAAGAGAGGTGCTTTCTATTCTTCTACTATTGATTTTTTTTTTTTAAGGTAATGAAAGCTATGCTTATTTTTTAAGGTAACGTGATCTTATTTTAACCTTGTTAAGCTTACTGTGTTCAAGGCAAGCAAAGCAGGTCATAAAGGCAGTCCCAGGAGTTCAGCTTTTAGATCTGTTTTCACTCATGACCTCCATTTTCCTTGTTGCATGAATATTAAGAGGCTTACGATGCACTTTGGAGGGTCCTTGATCCCTTAAAGTTTTAGGATATGTGCACTCTTTTTGTTTAAGTTGGGATATTTTAATCAGACCAGGGTTTTATTGTTTCAGAGACAGGTCTCACTCTGCTGCCCACACTGGGGTGCAGGGACTTGATACATCTCACTGCAGCTTCAGCCTCCTGAGCAGCTAGGACTATAGGTATATTCACCATGTCCACCCAGGAGCAGTTTTGTTTTATATGTGTGTGTGTTTCTTTTGATTTATTTTTACCTTGATCACCTACTATTTTCATAATGAAAAATAAAATGATTTTTTATAAGTTATATAGGAGAATTGAAGTATAAGGGACAACGCCATGTGTCAAAGCTAAGGACAGCTATTTTTAAGGGTGCCTCAACCGCTACCTAGATCTTTGGGGCCAGGTTAACTTTGGAAGGCAGGTAGGGGGTTTGCCAAGAGTCAGCTAGTTAGGTGCTTCCTCCTGACCTGGGAGACTCCCGCCAGAACAACACACCCCACAGAGATTAAGAGCAGACACCCCACAGTGTCTCAGAGAGGCTCCTACTGAGTATTCTGGTGTTGAAGAAGAAATAAGTAACATTTGCTACCTCTGATTCCTCTCAAATTTTTGTTTACTTTGTGTTTTATGTAGACAAGGCAGCTGCTCCCCAGACTCCTAAAGTGACATTCTCTATCCACATCACACATCTCTAAAATAAAGTCCCCTCCAGAAATTAAGGTGGAGCTGTACATCCCCATGGCCTCCCATGTTCTTCTCTTCCTTCCCCTGTGCCCCCTCCGTGGCTCCTCAGCCCCCCACTGCCAACTAGCCCTGCTGGGAAGGTCTCCACACATTGACAAGGGGAACAAATTCCTTCTCACTGTTTATGACCTACTGAAATATCAGCACCTACCAGAGATCACCTTGGTCCCCTCCATTCCCCACCATGCAGTCAGTGACTGCCCCAAGATTCCCACAGCACCTAATAGATACACAGTAAATAGTTTTTATAAAACTTAAGGAAAAAATGAAAACGTCATTTATGGTATGCCTGCATTTCTCAGAGTTTATGCCTGGAACTAACTGCACCAAGGGAGCTTGAAGAAAAATGCAGTCCCAGGAGCCACCCTCTTGAATGAAGGAAGCTCTCCAGGGGTTGCATCCAAGAATCTGCCTTTTCATGGAGCTCCCAGGGGGCCTGTTGTGTACCCTGAAGCATGAGAACCTTTGTCTGAGGCAAAGGGATGGTTAGCGTTTTGTGTAGAATTTCCAGCTAATCCTCAAGGAACTGTTTTTCACCATTTGGAACATTACCCAGAATGATTTATCTTGTGAGATATCACCCACACAAAAGTTCTTTATAGTGACAAAAATCAAATAAAACAAAGGAACAGAGGCCCAAAATAGTTGAGGGTCGGAGAACTAAATATGCAATCCTCTTTTTCTTCTTCCGTCCATAGGGATAACCCTGTAGAATCTTAAACACAGGTAGGATTTTTGAGCCAGAAGGGACTGGAGAAGTCTCATTCAGTATCCTTGTTGCTACGGATAAGAGAAAGGAGATTTAGAATGTGTGTCAGTTTGGGTCTCCTGAAAATCAGAAACCAGGATGAATTTAGATGTGCAAGGGATTTATTGGGAGAAATGTCTGGGAAGAGAAGTGGTGGAGGGAATGGGACATGGGAGAAGCAGCTATTGACAGTGATGCAGGTCTGTCACCTGGGGGGGTGCCACAAGGAGGACATTGGAAGGAGAATTCTCAGATAGGGGCACAGCTGGTAAAGGGTCTTGTCCACACCAGTGAGGTATTTCCCGAGCAAAGATAGAACATTAGAGAAGTCTTGTGTTGGGCAGAAATAACCCCCCTCAGGACTCCCAGGGGATTAGTTATTGGCTAGAAGCAGGTTAGGTGGAGGTGTGGGATCCTGGCCCTGGTGTGAAAATCACAGCGAATCCAAAGGTGAAAAGGCAGAGGCTGCTCCCTGAGCACTCCCCAGTCAGAGACTGAAGGAAGACCTGAGCATGTGGGGACCTCCCAGGCCAGTAGGACATGCTGCACGCCACAGCAGCAGAGCAAGACGAAAGCATAGACTTTAGAATTCCTTCTGGATTATTCTATAAGGCCTTGTTCCTCTAGACACCAGAGTCACCTTTACAAAATGTGGATCAGATTTCGTCACCCTGCTCAAAACTCTTCAGGTCCTTTAGTGTCATGAGGGTGAACAAAGTTCTTCAGTGACTGGGCGCCTCCGTGACGTGGCACCATCTCCTCTCTGTGCCCTCCCTTTGCCGTGGCCACATTGGCCTCCTTGCAGATCCATCAACCCCACGTGCAGCCCTTCAGGTGACTTTGCTCCTTTTAAAAAAAAACGTTCCTTTTAGAATGATGAGAACACTTAACATGAGCTCTGCCTTCTCAGCAAGTTTTCCCAAGTGTAGCCATTGTTGTGGACGGCAGGTGCAGTGTGGAGCAGCCGGTTTCTAGAACTCATGTGTCTTGCTTGACTGAAACTTCAGAGCCATTACTTGGTAATTCTCCATCTCCCCTCACTCCGGTCCTTGGAAACTGCCCTCCCAGTCTTTAATTGGTGAATGTGACTGTTTCAGATACTTCTTGGAAGTGGCATCATGTGGCACAGGCTTTCTGTGACTGGTTTGTTTCACTTAGATGCGTGGGACGTTGCTCCTGAACCCCCAGGCAGGGATGCTTGCCCATTAGACTCTCACTGCTCTTTCTTTCCCTCTTTAGACCTTCCCTCAAGTCACATTTCTCTGGGAAGCTTCTTTAACTGCCGCGTGTAAAATTGCAACTCTATGCCCAAACATCCCTTCCTTGTTCCGCTCTCCCCTGTGACACTTACTGCTATCTAACAAACTGCTTAGTTTACGTATTTAACTTGTTTTCTGTCTGACTCACCCACTAGAATGTCAGCCGCAAGCACACACAGGACTAGGGTCTGTTTAAAGCCTGCTGTATCCCCAATACCAACACCAGGGCCTGGCACATGGCGGGCACTCAATAAACACCCACTAAATGATTGAATGAAAGGGAGGTGTGTGTCTGAGGAGAAATATATTGCATTTCCTAAGGGTAAGTTCTTTCTCCTTATAAAGAAATTGGTGATTTGTATATATTTTAAGAAAACTAATGAGTTGGCTGTTTTTTTGCATTAGATACAAATATCCAGGACTAGAGACAATAAGGCTATATAGGCAAGACCGCTCCACTGAGTTGGGAAAAGAAATAACATGATATAAAACATAAATCCCCTGTGAGGTTTTATGATACAAAGCACCTGGGGGCCTGGAGGTTGGCTCTTGATCACAGTTGTCCTTCATAAATATTAAATAAGTATAATGACAAAACCACTCACTCATCTGTCCCAGCCAGCTCTCAGGTGGGCAGCTGCCACACTCCCAGTCTTGTCTATTATGATCCAGACAGTGTGACCACCTGACAGCAGCACTCCTCCAAAGGCAAGATAATGTCTGTTATTTCAAGGCGTGAAGACTGTAAATGACAGTCCAACTGGGTCTCAAGTGCCATAGTGAAACAGCCTTTGCTAAACTGTAAATATCTACATGTGCTTTATCTGTTTTCCCTTGTATATGAATGCATAATATTTATTTCACATTGCCTTTGTGTTGTGAACCATTAAGTATACCAACATTTGCTTATGATCAAGAAAACATTTTTTATGAACCCCCATTTTGTGCCAGACACCGCTCAAGGTCCAGGAGATACAAAAGTAAGACAAAGGAACTTTTTATTATTTAGGATTAAGTTCAGCTCCATTTAAAAGAAAAACAGAAAATAGTAGCTGCCTAAACAAATTAGAAATTAATTCCTTTCTTACATAAAAAGAAAAAAGTCCAGAAGTAGACAGGTAAAGGTTGGTATTAAATATTCATGGTACAGGGAACCAGGCTCTTTGTATCTTTTTTCTCCAAGTGCTGCCCTGGCCTGGACCTCTTTACCCAGACATCTGCCCAGCTAACCTCTTCTCTCCTAAGACCCTAGAATAATAAGCACCTGTGGGGATGTCGTGTGGGGGGTCACAAGTGGTGACCTTCTACTCTGGACAGAGACGGGAACTGCAGAGGTAGATTCTGATGTCCACGGGGGCACCTCTCCTGGGGACAGGATGAGGAAGATTCCTCTGCCTAGAGGGGGATGCTCGACCCGTGGGGCTGAGCAAGGGCAGTTAGACTGGGGCAGGGACCCAATGGAGCTCAGTACAGAGAAGCCATCCAGAATCAAATCTAGCTGGGGTAGCCAAAAGGTGTGGATACTTGGATCCTAATTCTGTACAGGAAAATCAAACCACCTGCCTTAATTCAGAGGATGGGGTTGTGTAGGCATAGAATGTCTGGGTCCTTTTTGTTGTTCTATGAAGAACTATCTGAGGCTTGGTAATTTATAAAGGAAAAATGTTTATTTGGCTCATGGTTCTGCTGGCTGCAAGATTGGGCATCTGGTGAAAGTCTCAGGCCACTTCCGCTAATGACAAAAGGTGAAGGGGAGCCGGTGTGTGCAGAGTTAACACAGCAGGAGAGGAAGCAAGAGAGACAGAGCAGGGGAGGTGCTAGACTCTCTTAAACAACCAGATTTTATGGAAAGGAATAGAGTGAGGACATACTTACCATGTCCATACCAAGTACCATACTTACTTACCATAGGGAGGGCACTAATCTCAGCACCAGGGATCCCCCTCCAGGACCAAAACACCTCCCATTAAGCCCCACCTCTGACACTGGGGATCAGACTTCAACATCAGATCTGCAGGGGCCAAACATCCAAGCCACAACACAGGGCTGTATGTTGTAGTAGAAAGAATGGAGATTTTAGAGTTGGACTAATTTGAGTTCATGGCTGAGTCCCTATCTGTGTGACCAGAGGGAAAGCATTTGTCCTGTTTGTTCCTCAAAGGAAAAGGAGCATAGTGTCATGATAATTTTATTAGTATTACTATTATTATCATTATTCAACAAAATAACATCAAGTGCTTACATTTTATGTAGGTTCCATTCCTGGCATTAAGTGAATATTAAAAACATTAATTCTGAGGATAATGATAGGAGGATCTGGATATTTGTTGCTGTTAGGCAGATACGTTTAACTCCCTCTCCCGCTTGTATCTCTGTGTTGATCTGCTTGACGAGTTCACCCTTTCTCCTAATAACAGCCCTTGTCCATGTGATGAACAAGGCCACAGGTCACTCTAAATTTATATCTTTCTAACCCTTAGGCCCAAAAAGCAAGACAGAGATTCAATGCCATCTCAATGAATAGACTAAATGAATTTAGTCTATTTATTCATTTAGCCTGCTTGGCCTGGCTTGGGTCAGGTGTGCATCTGTGCCAATCACTTTGGATACACACCTATCCCTGTGGTCAGGGGCGGGGTCTGTTGTAGATGATGCATGGAATATTATGTTTCCTAGGAAAATAATTAGCCACCATGCTATATCCAGCTATTAGGTCTCTTTGCATCACTTCATGGTTGTTTTTATCTATATGTTGCTAATTTGTAAGCTCCTGGAGTCAGGGATGGTGTGTCTTCCCATTCCTCAGCACCCAGCAAGGTGCTTGATGAAGGGAAGGACTTATATAGGTGGAAGTTGTTGAAATGAAAGGTCTAGTCACTGAATGTGAACCAGATTGGTGGGATAATTCTAAAGATAGAATCAAGGAGATAGAGTGGTCGTCCCTGGAAATCTCATGGGCTCCATTAGTATGGTGTCTGGGGACCCTTGGGCCTCTCATAAGGGCATTTGAGGTTTGGTGGAAGGAAGATTGCAGGTCACTGCAGGGCCCAATGGTAGCTCTTCCCTGCAAGGTGTGTGGAGGTGTAGAAATCAGCAACTTGACTTGTGGAGCCAATGCTGCCTTATTTATAAAATAACGAAGATGATCTTGGTGGTATCTTGCTTACAATCTTAAAATTCTATGAATATATTTATCTTTCTTTTTTGACATTTATCAGCTCCATTTGAACCTCTTTTCGACATCGGAGCAGTGTTGCAATAAAGTATCATTTTTTAAAGGTAATTAATTGTGTTTTTCTGGCACAACTTAGAAATTTCATACCTTATTTTTCTCACATTGAAGACTCAATTTAGAAAAAAAAAAAAATTGGACTAAAAATCAAGAAACAGGCTCTAGATCAGTGGTTCTCAGCCTTCCTAGTGCCCCGGCCCTTTCATACAGTTCCTGTGGGTCGCAACCCACAGGTTGAGAACTGCTGCTCTAGATTCAGTTCTTCCCTGATGAAATAAATGACCTTGAAAAAAATCTCTTAAGCTCTCATTCCCATAGCTTCCTTGTTTGTACATAACACAACTGGTGTAAATTTGGTAAAAGGTAAGCTCTAATTCTAACTTTCTAAGGTAGTGGCATGGGGAAAACCTCTATCTCCTCTTTATCCTTGCAAGAATTAAACCATCTGTGCATTAGCTGGGCACATGGCAGCCCAGCCAGAGGGTACATTTTCCAGCCTCCCTGTGACAGTAGGTGTGGACATAAAATTAAGTACAGGCAAGAGGGAGGTAAGCAGAGGTGATGTGTGCACCTCCCAGTTCATTCCCAACCTAAGCAAAACCTGCTTACCCTGGCCCTCCTCTATTCTACCTTCTTACTCGATGGGAATGATGACAACCACGGGAGCGTCCTTGGGCCCAGGTGAAAGAGGCTGCAGGTTGAGAATGAGTGGGGGTTGAGGATGGCAGAGCTGAAGGGTCACAAACCAGAGCCTTCCCTTTGCTTCTGACCACCCACCACTGGTTACTGTTAAGAGAAAGAAAGGAATACATTTTCATCTTATTTAAGCCTCTATATTTTGGGGAGTCTTTTTTATAGCAGCTTAGCTTGAACCCTACCAAACGCATAATTCAAATTCACTTTCAGTAAAGATCAAGTTAGGATTCATTGTTACTTAATACTCAACCAATCACAGAATTAGAAATCACTTTTACCTAAGTGGTGCTCTTATTTTCTTTGAATGATGTACACATTGGTTATAAATGCAGCCTCTGGAGTCAGAACAGAACAGAATCTCAGCCTGTAACCTAAGGCACATTGCCCCAACTTCATCATGGCTTGGTGTGTCTATTTGTAAAATTAGAGCAATATACCTGATTGAATAGTTAGAAGGATCAGACACGACATGTAAAGATTTTACCCCAGTGCCTAGCACCTTATAAACACTGAGGAAATATTAGTTGCTAACATAGTAACTATTGACACTATTATCAGGATTATTATCATTATTATCATCACCATCATCTACATATTTATGCCTTCATAAGACTGTTTGCTGAGCATCTGAGATTTAGAAAACCCAACATAAGCAGTCACCACCCATCCTTAATTTGGCTCTGTGGAATTCTCTGGATGTCTGTCCAGCACAGGATGAGTTCAGTAGTAAAGGAACCTGCTCAGGAGAGCATACAATGAGAAGCCAGCCATCTACCAACGAGGAAGAGTTCCCACCCTGCAAAGTCATAACAAATAAATGTTTATTATTTAAGCCTTAAGGGGGGGGGGGTGGTCAGAGAGAGACCTGCTGCCTTTGTAACCATTCTGGTTGTCATGTCACCCATAGTGTTAGCTGTGCCGTGGTTTTGCATGTTCTGCCTTGTCTCAGGAGGCAGACCACCTGAACTGAGACAGAGAGCAAGGAGGAAAATGAAAGGCTGAGTGGTTTCTTTTTCAAAATTGTCAACAGTACAATTTGCTTATTGACTATGAAAAAAATGCTCATGAAAGAGGTGTAAGGAAGAAGCCTTGGAAATTACCATTAATGACAAAAACATTCTCTTTCAATCACATACAAAATTGGACATAGAAGAGCAACATGGTTAATTGGTTCATATAATTTGGGGGTGTTAAAAATATTTTTAGATTGTCCTTTCCTTTGATCATTTTACCAGTGACACATATATTGTAGGAAATTAGAAAATGCAGGAAAAGAAATTGTTTTATAAATTAAAATTCCCTGTCATCTCATCCCCTGGAGATAATGCCCACTGACATGCTGATCATCCTCTGAGTCTCTCCTCGGCATTTCTCCCAGCTCTGGGGCTGCATTTCAGGAGTATGTATTAAATATCATTTCTACCCTCTCGCACTGACAGATTTTATAAGACTAGCTCAGGGAATTCAGCCAAGAGAAAGGACACTGTCACCATTAGTGCAAATGGGGATGATATTACACTCACCTCTGTTATCCAGCCCCACACTGGCAACCTCCCAGGTATTCTCCTAACAAATGTGCTAATGGGAGTTCATGTGACCTCACAGACAGCTATTAGATTTGAACTGAAAAGATCTCCAGATTCAGGGCTGACACACATTTGGTGCTCACTGAGTGTTTATTGAAGAGTAGTTTCTACTACTTTCTGACTTTATTATCTGGAATGAGTAAAATTGCACGGTTTAGATCAGCGAGACAGGGAGGATAACAGCATACCTTTCCCTCCCAGCTGCACTGCACAATTCCATTTGCTGATAACGCATCTGGATGGTGTCCCCTCTCTGTCATACAGAACTTGTCATTCGTTTTTTCATCATTTATTCCTTCATTCACTTATCATCTATTTTGAATTCTGAACCAGGGACAAATAGCCCCTGCAAATAGTCCCTGGTAATACCTATCACTGAGGACCTTCTGTGCACCTGCTAACTGCCTGGCCCCATGTTTGGCATTTGGACTCAGAGCTGAGTGAGTCAGACCTGGCCTCACAAAGCCAGCAGGCTCTGCCCTGGTGAGTTCCCCATGGACCTCACGGGAGGCCACGTATCCCTGAGGCAGGTAAAGGTTGAGAGCCTCTGCTGTGTTTGTTGGGGAGTATTCAGCAAGACTACCTTGTAGTCAGCCCTTCCATCTAGAAAGAACACTCTAGTCAGGCAGGGGATGGAAGGGACATAGAGTAGTCATAAGAAGGGGGATTAGGAAATGATTCTAGACATTATTTTTTTTTAATTAATTTTTTTTTATTATACATAAAAATATGCACCATAGATGTGGCCCAACCCATCACCCTCCCTCCACCCAAACCTCCCCCCTCCCTTCCCCTTCCTTGGTCCTTTCCTCATAGTCTTGTGGTATAGTTGGGTTATAGCCTTC
>CAUYPK010038606.1:0-17609 GCA_963574355.1 Loris lydekkerianus
TAAAGAACAATGGAGACATTACCTCTTTCATGTTTACATGGATGGAGCTGGAACATATTCTTCTTAGTAAAGTATCTCAAGAATGGAAGGAAAAGTATCCAATGTACTCAGTCCTACTATGAAACTAATTTATGGCTTTCATACGAAAGATGTAACCCAGTTATAACCTAAGAATATGGGGAAGCGGGAGAGGGAAGGAAGGGGAGGAGGATGGGTGGAGTGAGAGTGATTGGAGGGATTACACCTATGCTGCATCTTACAAGGGTACCCTACTCCTGGAGCCATAGGTGCCACCCTTTTTAAAGCTTATTTAATGCTTTTTGCTTTTTGCTGAGGAATTCAGTTTTTCCAAGTGTTTAAAAAATTGTGACAAGTCATTTATTATTTATATTTGAATTTCAAAATACTCTTCCTATCATGTTCTATAAAAGGAGGCTAAATTCTTTGCAATGGAATTTACTTTGCAATAAATAAATGGCATTATGTTAATTTTTCCATTTAATTGAACCTGGAACAATCTAATTGGAGATCTAATAGCTTACCAAAGACACATTATAACATTTCTGCCAATTAATTACCTTTGTTAATGCCTCACAGCTTAGTTAAATCAAAATAAAAAAATACAGTGTGACTAATAACAATTAAAATGTAATTGTATTTCCAAATGAAACAAAGATTATAGAGTAAAAGATTAGTGTATATCAAAAACAATAAGTGTTCAAATTTATTGATAATTTTTCAAAGCACCACAAAGACATGTACCCCTAATTTCTACACAGGATTTCTGTTTGTTCTTCCCATTATATCTAAAGTCAATTTTTTAAACTGCACTGGATAGGTACAGGTTGGCAGGGAAGGGGGAAGTTTAAAGTCAAAATAAAATCAAATATAGGAAGTCTTCAATGTATCGATGAATTATATTCTGTTCTATTTTATTTTATTTTATTTTTGTTTCTTTTTTTATTAATTTTAAATCATAGCTGTGTACATTAATGCAATCATGGGGCACCATACATTGGTTTTATAAACAGTTTGACACATTTTCATCACACTGGTTAATATAGCCTTCCTGGCATTTTCTTAATTATTGTGTTAAGACCACCAGGGAATGAGTTGGATTCTAAATTTTTGTTAACCATCTGGGTGTTTAGAATTTTGAATTCCTTCTCCACTGCAGCAGCTGTGTGCAGGCCTGCCAGCCCAGCACTCTTTTCTCCTGGGAATGCCCATCTTGCTCCATGACTCTTGGAGAGCTGCCATGTTTCCACTTGACCTTGCCCAGTCAGATGACCCCAAACAGATACTTCACCCAAAGGGTGGACATCTGTGCTGGCATTGTTTTAAAATTCAGAACTAGAAATACCTTAGAGCCAATCTTTCTTTGTAGGGTGAAGATGTAAGTATAATTCCAGAGCTACAGCAGCCGTTTCCCATAGCCTTTGACAATAAGATGAAGCAAGCCCATAAAAAAAAAAAAAAAAAAAAAAAAAAGAAAGGAAAAGAAAGGAAGCACGACCTGGTAGCATTTGCATCCCTTATTCCAGTTGTTGCTCAGGTCCAACTCTACAGAATGTTATGAGTTAATTCATTCTCTTTGCTTAGGCTAGGGCAAGCTGAGTATCTGTTGCTTGTGACCACAAGAGTTCTTTCTGACCAGTACACATCAAAATTGATGTGGGTTCCCAGGGAAACTCAGAGGTGTTCATCTAACACTAGTTCTAATGCTACAGAAATCCTGAATCATATCTCAGGATGACCTTCTCAGCAAAATATCAGTAAGTCCCACATCCTTCCAATTTCCCGCCTCCACTCCAACACCCTTATCTAAAATGAGATCATCAGTAAGGTGAAAGAAAGAAAACCTGGTGAAAGAGTACTTGAGATATTTGTGAGAGGAAAGACTACAGCAGCATCACTGTAGTGGGGGCTCTGGCGGCCCCCGTGGCCTGGCTGGGAGAAGTTCAGAGGGGCAGGGGTTGGCTCCAGGTGGAGGTACTCACACCCAGCAGTGATCCCTCCTCCTCCAGTGTGTCCACATGGGAAAATGCCTGCTTTGTATAGTCTGCCTTACCAGGGTTGATCTTGCACACTAAACTGTTTTATTTTCGTAAATGCCAGTTGAGCAAACACCTTCACAGAAAGGTCATGGCACAACAATTATATAACCACTGGTTTTCAGAAAAAGCACTCAATTAAAATTTCATGAAAGAAAATGGCAGTGAAAGGAAAATATAGTTAAGGCCAAAGGAGGCAGGGTCTTCCGGATTTCATCTTGAAAAATAGAAAATAAAGTACTTCCCCCTCAAAACTACTACATTCAGAAGCATTTGTAGGTACTGTGCGTATGCTGAGGAATGAGAATGTAGCACTAGATTAAAAATAGCCCTGGCGTAGGATCTACCATTATAGAACACAGACAAGAATGAAAGGGCGGTTAAACCAAATGAATGTGAATAGCATCATCCTTTTTACCCAACATAAACTACCAATTAAAAAGATATTTTAAAAAGACTCATAATAAACCATGGAGGGTGACTCAGACTCAGAATGAGATGAAGTATATGGTATCTAAATTCTAATCATTTAGAGAATATTGGCTTCAGAGGGAAAGCTGTAGAAAATGATAATAAAACTTTTAAACAATTTTGCTTTATTCTTGTTATGACAATAATATCCGTTGATTATGGAAAATGTAGAAATAGCAAAGAGTTAAAAGAAAAAGATAAATAATCCACCTGGTAATAAATATTTTGTGTTACCTGGTGAATATCTTTTCAGTCTCTTCAATGCAGATAGGCACGTACTTTTTTAACCAGAGAGAATTGCAGTACATGCTGGGTTGTTTTGTTTTTTTTTTTTTTTAACTTACATATAATGAGATTATGGTCTCAAATATTAATCTTTGCTCTTTTTGGTCCTGAATCCCCTTTAAAATAACCTAATAACTTTGGCTGTAATAAATCAGAGACATCAACATTTCCCCCAGGAAGAATGAAGACTATTTCACAAGAAAAACAAAGCATTGCTGATTAACTTCTGACTGACAAAATGAATTCTTTGAGTCCCAAGTGAGCTATTTTTCTCAAAACCAGGCATTGTTGAGAAATAAAAGGTCCTCTAAATTCCTTGAATTTCTATCAGAAATGAGAACCAGAAGTTCCCAAATATACCACAGGGAGGGTGACTTTATAATTTATCTTCCAAAGAAGGGCACTTTAGAAAATGAAAGAGGACCTTTTGCTAAGTCCCAGGCAAACCAAGGCATACACTCACCCTCTCTACCAGGCATTTACATGGAAGCTGGCTTGAGTGTCACTGGGCCAGCTAGAGGCCGCCTCAGGGGCTGAGAGAAGATGGGCTTAACACAGGTGTCTATAGTAACTGCAAGAACCAAAGTGGGACTGAGTCTGTAAGTAGAGACACAAGTCCTCAACTAAGCAGCAGGACTAGCCGCAAATCCGCCAGAAGTGGGCACAGCAGTCAGACCAGGATGAGGTCGGCAAGAACAAGGACTCACACACAGATCTGGACACCTCATTCCTCCACCCCCATCCCAATGCCACATAATCTCAGTCCCTCTTACACATACAAATGGTACCCAGGGAAGGACAAGGTAGAGGAGGAAGGCTTCAAAAAGAGTAAGCGTTGTTCTGAAAGAAACTATTCTAACCTAAAACAAGATGTTTGAACTCAAAGAGACAGAGATATGCTTTAATTTCCATGTTTGAATTTTCCTCTAGTAACCAACAGTTGAAAAGTTATGGGGATCTGTTTTGGAAAATACATTTTATAAAATTTATCTCTATCTATCTATCTATCTATCTACCTACTTCTGAATTTTATGAAAATTCCTAGTTCTGCTACTCACTAGATAGTGAATATACTCAATGTCCTTAGTCTACTATTATATCATCTTATGCCTGCATGACTGTATAATTTAGAATTTTTAAAGTACAAGTTAAGGAATAAAAACATCTCCTTATTATGTAAGTATCATTTGTCCCTACATTAACTCAAAGTCTTCTGCCAGTCCCTCTTGGTATATCATGTACAGCAACTAGGAAGAGCACAGTGTGGCTTCCATTTTTAAATTGTTTACCATTTTTAACAGCAGCCTAATGGGTTATGCCCGTTTCAGCTCCCTTATATAGAGGTGACCAAACATGCTTCCATGTTGTCCTGTTGCACCAGGATCATGGCTGCAAAAATCAACCCTGATTTTATTATGAATTTGTGCTATGCTGTCATCTTTTAACTCAATGCCTTCTTAAAGGACAAATATAGGGTCCCAGGCTTCAGGGCCTTTTGGAATTTTGTCTGTGCTCTTTCTACCTCCTCATTTGTTCATTGATTTTGATAAACATCAATTAAGTACCTACCATATTCTTATCCTTTGTCTCAAGGCTTGTCCTCCTCCTTTCTATTGACCCCAAAAAGCCCCTTTTAACCTTCTTCCATCCTTTCTTCAAATTCTACACAGTGCGCATGGAGATCATACAACCAGATTTATTTTAAATGTGCACAAAGTGAGAGTTAATAAGCTTTCAAGTGAAGGCCTGAGTCTATGTTAAAGGTAGATGGATGAAGTCTTGATGGAAGTGCAGCCCTGGTAAATTTCAGCAACCGGGCAGTGTATGGCCTGTGGTTACTAAGGAGCTTTATTTATTATTATTTTTTTTACTTTTTTATCCTAGTTCTTGAATGTGTGTTGGAGACACAAGGAGATGGGAATGCTCACTAGCAAAGAGCTACATAACTCTGGTTTGGTCCTCAGTGCTATCAGTGGTCCTAAATACTTTGAGGTTAGTACTCAAGAAAATCTAAATACAGGAAGAAGGATACAAAAAATTAGAAACTTGAGACATTCTATATTCTATTTAAGTATGCTAATGATATTCTGGTGCCTAGGAACTGGTTTCTCTTCTGAATGTTGAGTACCTTAAATGTACGTCAATTCCCTGTCTAAATAGCAATCGGGTCTGAAGAACTTCCTGGAAAGATTAGTTTTTCTCTTTAATTGTAGTTCTAATTTATTACTCCTGCCCACATGATTCTGTGTAAAAATCTTTAAAACTATAAATCCTCCTACCCCACAATTATCACCATATCTCCCCCTTTTTCCTCTTTATCTTTCTGGTTTCTTCCTATGGCAGAGGTGGGTGGTGGAGGGGGTGGGTTGTAAAATTCTCTTAGGCTCTTTAATTTGATGCTTAGGCAGGAAAGAAAAGTAATTAAAATTATAAATACATAAAATTAACCTGAGTCCTTAAAACTAAGTGTCACCATAGAGACCAGAACAGAAACTGTCTCCATGGAGATCCAAATGAATTTTTTTTGCTTTAAATTATTATCACTTGTTACCAGATGTCAATTTGGCCATGGAAAAGATGAGAATGAATGAACATAAGAATTAACGTCACATAAGAGAATTTATTAAGGGCAAGTCTAAATTGTCCTACTTCTTAGTATTTCATTATTCTAGTGAGTGGGAAGATACATCCTAAGAAAAAAATTTCCCCTCAACTCAGAATTTCTAATGGTTAGTTGAAATCATCTGATGATATGTCTCCATAAATGCTATAGGAATAAGCCAGGAAAGATAATTTGTACAAAAGCATCACTCAGAAGCATCAGGGTGTGATGAAGATGATATACTATTCTAGCTGCAAGGAAGAGATGGCTTTCTGGCAATGTCTTACTCCTGTAATGAATCAGGGATATCCCCCAACAACCATTCTGGGTATATTAATTTATCACATTGACTATACACCACTGTTTTTTAATACGAGTAGGGAGGCCAGACAGACTTGGATCACATGTCAGATAAAAAGAAAAACTGGAAAAATCAAAATTTTTGAAATTTATGATTAGAAGTAAATCATAGGTTCAGCCACTTAATTGATGAAATATTCAATAGAGAGGCCACACAAATGGTATATTTATATGATAGATATTAGGCTCTCATCAATTAAACAAGAAATCACTAATAAAAGATTTTAGAATTCAATGAAAAATTTAACATAACTATAAAAAAAATAGAAAACTAACAATTATGACCAAAATGCACAAAAACAAAATAGTCAATGATATTATTCATGGAGACATTTACACAATCTGAATTTTATGCCGCTTTTTAGAACAGAAATCTTGGTGACTGGTTGAATATGCAAGAAAAACAAGGATGTTAGCTTGAGAGTCAGCTAAAAAAATGCTAGCGCTCTCACATTTTACAGCTGATTCTTATTACTTGTATGTTCTACAAAGTTGCCATGAACATTCAATTAGCAAATTAATTCTAAATCACTGCTCCCAGGGAGTATAGGGTTATGTTCCTGTGAGCCTCTGGTCACAATATTTTTGTCAGCCAATCAATACATAACCTTTTTTATGTGTGTTTCTGTTTAAAGACATTGTATTTAATATATACTGTTGATTCATTAACCTGAATTCACTGCCTGAATTCACTGAATTCACTGCACTATAATTTATACCTGAGTGAAGTTTATCTAACACATGTTTTAAGGCCATGTTAACAAAAATATCACCAACAAACAGAATGAAAACACAAAAAACACAGCATTAAATAGATTATGAAAAAGATATGTGTTTATAATATGAAAGCCGAAACAAAAAGGCAGAGTGTCATTTTGACCTCAGCTGGAATGTGTGCACTATGGGCAACTCAAATTTTTTGCCTTTTTTGCTGCTCTGCACATGTAACAAATGACCACAAAAGTGCCTACTGTATCAATTTTTAGTTACAAATAAATTTTAGCAAGTATGTGAATTTATAAATTTCAAATCCATCAATAATGAAGGTCAACAGTATTTGTCAAGTATACAGAACTATTTCTATTTCCTGCAATGCTGCTTCTTACTATTCCGTTACCTGTTCTCTTTTGTCCACTGATGGAGCACCTGTTCTTAGTTCAAAACCTTGCTCAGGAAACCATAAACACACACACACACACACACACACACACACAAAAAAAAAAAAAAAAAAAAAAACCACTACTATCTTTGCTTCTTATAATCATCCCTATTTTGCACAAATCAGATTATACTGAATGTATTGACATTATTCTTCTTTGCTGGCCTATGAAATTCCTTGATGTCAACGACCATGTCCTAATACACATAAAGAACTTCTATGTCCTTACTATATGGCAGGCTATATGTTGAAGGTCCTCAAACTTTTTAAACAGGGGGCCAATTCACTGTCCCACAGACAGTTGGAGGGCTGGACTATAGTTTAAAAAAAAAAAAAAAACTATGAACACATTCCTATGCACACTGCACGTATCTTATTTTGAAGTAAAAAAACAAAACGGGAACAAATACAATCATACTGCCTCATGTAGCCCATGGGCTGTAGTTTGAGGACCCCTCTCCACACACTATACCTCATTTAATTTTATAATAATCTCATCATCCCTATTTTACAGTTGCAGAAACAGAGGCCCAGAGCAATCAAGTGACTTGCCACATCACATAGCAGAAGACTTTGCATTCAAACCTAGAGCCCAAGTTTTTCACCCTTATGTTGTACTAAATAAATAGCATTAGCTACAATATAATATTGACCCCTTTGCAAAGGGGTCTTTCTCTTTAATAATAACTCCTAGAGGTGATATATATCATAACAGTAACATATTTATATTATGACATAACATTTATTATGGAGTAACAGAACCACAGAAGAGCTAAGTGTTTTGCTGGAAGGCCATGAGGGTAAAAGAAATTTTAGTGTTTCCCAGTGTATTTTTGAATTCCAAATCTACATACCACTCGCACCCTGAGTTCAAAGTAGACAGAGAGTCTGTTTTAGGAATGAGAAGTAAAAGTAGAAATGTAAGTTTGTGGGAAAGTGGAGAATAGGTTTTAGAAAGTTTGCAAGATAGAAACTGCAAGTCTTGCAGACATTACATAAATAGATGGGACCAAGTAGGGCTTAGCTTTAGGGCTAGAATCAAAATCATTTATTTCCTTTCAAAAGCATAAGTATAAAGCAGACAAGATTTGTGACTTCTCCTTTCTTTCTTTCTTCCCATTTCCCCAAATATTCCAAATACTCCAAAAGTAATTATGGTGAATCATATAGCCAGAAAAAATAACCCAAAAGAAAGAATCCTAGCTGCTCTAAAAGTCTCCACTTTTCTCCTGGTCATGGCCTTGCTATTGGTCACTGTGATATAAAAGAAGAAGTGAATTCCAAGTCTAAGCCCTAAAGCACAGGAGGTAAACCAAATGCTTCCTGGGGCCAGGCAAGATCCAGATGAAAGAAGTTACTCCAGGAAGAACAGGATCCATCTGAAGGAGCAGCCAGGCTCAGCTCCCACACATTCATAGTTACCAGAAGGAACAGAACACTATCTTTCTAGGTCTTTCAACTTTTCAAGAGAAGACAAAAACCTGGATTTTTTTTTTTTTTAAACCTGGATTTTTATGTGAATCTCCTAGTTTTAAATTTGCCAACTAATTAAAAGGTGTAAACACAGCATACACCAAGCAAACTATGTGTGGTTGCTTTACCCAGTGGGAGATGCCATTTTACATCCTCGTGAGTAGTCTCGGGGTCCTTGAGGGACCTCTTTCAAATCACTCAGGGTGCACCTCTGTCTCTCCAAGAAATGGCAACTTTGGAACCTGGTTCCTCTGAGCAGACATCTCCCTCCTGCTGTGCCCTAGCCTCTGAGATGCCTTTTAGGAAATACTTGTCTCAGAAAGTGATTTCCAGGCCTCTGAAAACACCTCCAACTCCTTGCCCTGCGTGGACGGTCTGAAACCTCAGGCCCCGTTGTGTGCTGGAGACTGCTCCTGCAGGCCTCTCTAACCTCCTCCTCTGACTCTCACTCCCACCCTCCCCATCTCTCCTTCCACACTCTGTTTCCCTTCGTTTTCTTTTCTCTCTTCTCTCCCATCCCACTTCTCTCTCATCGTGTTCTTTCTCACCTTTCTTCTCTTTTTCTTGCTTTCTCTGCTCTTCACATTATTTCTCATTCTCTCCTGTTTCCTCTCTCTTCTCCACCCCGTCCCCTTTCTATTACTCTCCTTTCTTTTCCTGTCCAATCCTTCCCCTCTCCCCCCTCTTTGAGCACACGGGCGATGAGGGGAACTTGCTCACCAAGAATTCACCAACACGGGCTTCGAGTACTTCTTGTTCCGGGAGCGGAGGGTGAGAGAGCCCTTGCGCTCCAGCACGTCAGTGGGTCCGATCTCATAGCAGTATTCAGTGCTCTCGCACCAGCCGGGACAGGAGCTGGGAAAGTTCTCCATGGACGCCCTTAAGGTACAGACCTCAGAGGATTTCCCTGTGCACCTGCGGGGGCAGGCCGGAAGGCTAGTGCCAAGATTCGGCGGCGTCTCCCATCTCCTAAGCAACCTGGGGCGGGGTCCACAAAGAGGGTGTGGTCAATGGAGGGGCGGAGCCCTCTGACCTAACAGTCCTGGTTTCGGGACAGTGCCGTTACTGGCAGAAAACTACATTTCCCAGAATGCAATGAGGGAGAGCCCGGGCTGCATAGATGGTAGAAGGAAGAACTGCATCCTGGGAGTCGTAGTCTCACTTGTCCACCAGCCAACTCGTGGAAGCGTTGAGTGGGTTAAGGCAAAGTCTCTGAGCCTAGAGAGGGTCTGGTTGGGCTGTGCTTCCGTAAGTTCTACTTACAGTCATCTGCTGTCTCCACACCTTCTACTTACAAGTTCTTGAAGTTTGACTAAAGGGGAGCATAAGAATGCCCCCTTTAACTCCCAAAGTGTATCATTTTTATACAGCTTTTCTACCTGAGACAGAGGAGGAGCAGAATCGTGCAGCAAATCCACTAAAGTGTTTGAAGATCCAAAAATTTGGTTCCAAGTTCAGCTGCTCTCTCAACCTTTCTGAATATTAGTTTCTTCCTCTGAAAACGAAAGGGAGTGGGACCACAGGAGAGAGGTGGGCGTGAGAATTAGAAGTCCCTTCAGGAGTGACACCGAAAGACTACCGCCAGCTGCCGCTTGGGGCCTCCAGCACTCAGCAGCCCGAGACTCCTCCAAGTTTCTCCTCCTCGAAACTTTCCATAATTTATGACAATACAAAGTCATCACATTATTATTGTGTTGTGTATCATGTGTGGGAAGGAGATTTCAAAAGGATTATGCCATTACCTTCAAATAGTTTCTGGATAGCTGTGGTATAGAAGGGAAGGTGCTTATTTCATTTTTTGCTTTCCAGGGAAAGAATATTTAACACATCAGAATTCTCCTCCCCAACCTCAGTGGAGCACCTAAAGGGCACGGATGCACTTGCTGCTGTCACTGTTATTCAGCATAGCGCGGTAGTGCATGGGATTTTTTTTTTTTTTTTTTTTTTTTTGAGACAGTGTCTTACTAATCGCCCTTGGTAGCGTGCATGGTGTCACCCTCTCTCACCCTCCGCTCACAGCAACCTCCAGCTCTTGGGCTTAGGCGATTCTCTTGCTTCAGCCTCCTGAGTAGCTGGGACTATAGGCGCCTGCCACAATGCCCGGCTATTTTCATGTTGCAGTTTGGCCGGGTTTGAACCCGCCACCCTCGTTATATGGGGCTGGCGCCCTACCCACTGAGCCACAGGTGCAGCCCAATACATGGAATCTGTAAATGTCGAATCAATGGTGCACATTATGTTTGCCCTACATTCACCTGGGCTCCCATAAATTCCAGAAGCCTCTTTATTTTAAGACCACATGTACTCAAAAATTCAAACTCAAAAACAGTCAAATTAAGAAATAATTTGCAAATTCACATTACATGTACAGTCTCTGGTTCAGGAAAGATTTATTAATAGCAAGATGCTCTTCTGTTTCAGATTTCACAAATTTGTTACACACAACTACTAAGTGCTTTTCTGTGGCCTGTGGTGCACAGTGTGGGTGCCTATTGTATGCTAAGGTCCCTATTTTACTGACAGCCATAGTTAAACCATGTTTTTTAAAACCAAATAAATAGTCCACTGTCACCAGCTAAGCGCTAATAGATGCTAAGGGCTGTTTTAGCCCTTTTCTTCCTGAAGGACTATAAGAAAAATATGCTAACTTTAAAAGTGTAAAAAACATTCATGTCAAGTTCAATTTCTGTCCTAAGTATGTTATTACTGTTACTCCAGAAATATTGGCATATTAGTATCGTGTTTGTGTGTTTATTCTATGTATGCTTAAAATGGTAGTAACATAATAACGTCATGTCTCTGTAGATGATTTGACTCCAAGATGAAAGCTGTCCAGAGACAAGCTCCATCCACTGAGCCTGAGTGCTGCAGAGATGGAAAAGCTTTTCAGCAATCAAGCAGTGGCAAGTTAAGAAAACAAGCAAAACCAAGCATAACTCCCTGTTTTAGCGTTCCTGAAGTCAATCTGATGGCCTATTTGAGTTTGTGAATATGCTTTCTGGTATACTTGCTTTCCATTTTGTACCAACTGTACAATCTTTATTGTCTTCCGTGTCCACTAAATATTTTCCAACATCTTTGTTCTAGGATTTAGGAGATTAATTCTCTAATATCCTCAAATTCAGATGCATTTCATTCTCTGTATACACTCTACATTCTATAGAATTTTAGGTTTCTTAGTTCTTTATGGATAAATTAAAAAATAGAACAGCACTTACCACAGAGGGGTTTTGTGAGAATTATATAAGACAATAAATACATTAAAAACAGGTAGAATGGTGTCTAATAGGTGCTCAGCCTCAATTAAATTTCAACTCCTTCTATAATTATTAGTAGAACCTGATTTTGTTTTCATCCTTTGGGAAAAGTATCCTAAAATGTAATTGTTATTTATGGTGTTTTCTAGGTATACTTACTGTTCTTTTTTTTTCTCACTGTTTTTCAATCTTTATCTATTTAAAGGGACTTTTTAATGAATACATTTTAATCATATTTTAATATGAAATTTAATAGTCTGGATCAGAAAATTTTTGCCAAGATTTTTGGATATGCTACCAGTGATAAGGGTAGTTTTGCATAACTATACAATTCTTTCTTTTCAAAATGATAAATAAGGCTTATGCTTTACAAATGTGAAATCACTAGTCCCCAAAACATACTTGAGTTATTTCTATTTTCCTCAAACTTCATCAAGCCAGTGAAGTGTAGGACTTAAAGCAATGCCTTCTATTTATATTAATCCCCTCACACTGTAATATCCTCTGGGTGAGAAATTAGAGTTCAGGTGTATGAAATAGGACTTTTCTGAAGGATAAATGCAGGCAGATCAACTAGGGCAGTAGGAATTCTGTTATATCAGCCTATTCTAATACATTTCTTTATTTGCTTTATGAGATCCCTGAAGAGGTTGCTGAAAAGAACCAGGTAGGACAGCGATCTAAAACAAATGTATATCAGTCAGATGGAAACCAACCAGATGTAAGCGCCCACGGGAGCAAATCTCTTCACCATGTCCCTGACTTTTATGTTTAATGATCTCTGCTCATTTCCCAGAAAATCCAGGCTCAACACTTTCTAAAGTCACCAGCAGCATCTTCTCCTCCACCATTAAAATGACTTGTGTCTATCAAAGGTCTTTCAATTAAGCTGAGAATTCTAAATTACTTTAGAAAATTAATTTGTATTAACTCTATGTCAAACCCGTTGAAATATGTTAAAAACTTGTATTTAAATTGTATAGCACTCCGAAGTTAAAAACTAAGCACTGATGTCATAGTCAAGGATTTCATCGTATTTTTTTCTTTTTGGTTCTCCAGGCATAAGAGCCTTCTGTCACCCATCACGTCTACCGTTTCCCTTTTGAATATTATATATAAAGACATTGGAGTCCATCTGCTGTGTCAAAATGAGTAAGATGTTCTTATCCAGTCTGCTTCCTCCCAGCCTCCATCTCCTTTCCTCTCTTTCTCTCCCTTCTTCTTTGGTCTTTTCCCCCTTTCCCCCCTTATTCCTTCCTCTTCCATGCCCTACTCCTTCTTTTCTTCCTCCCTCTGTTATTTCTCTCTCTCTTCCTCCTGTCTCTCCCTCTATTTCCCTCTCCTATTCTTCCTCTCTTGAGAAGTAGAATACTTTCTGGACTCATTCTATTGCTGAGCACCCAGGAGAATTTGTTACAATTCAAAGTTATATTAAAGAAAAATAATCAGACCTACCAACCAAAGCCAAAATGTATATGAATAAATTCATATCTAAAAACTCAGGAACTCTCAGAGGACCCAACCCCTGCAAAAGGCTCCAATTTTCTTTCCTTCCCTTTAATGATTCATAACTACCAGCAGTCTTTTCTAGAATGATTTTAACTTGGAGTGTAATTCCTCTATGCTTCTAATTTGGATTGTGAACCAATTAGGCATCCACTTGCTCTCAAACCATTATCATTAACTAGTATTGATTAAGTGCTGACATGCAGCAGGCATTATTTCTGGAACTCCGACTATCAGCATAGTAGGATATTAATTTATTAAATACTCAACATATGGTATTCTATAATTCAGCAGGACCTTTATTTTAATATCTAATCTCTCCAGTAAGTGAAATTCTTTGGCGTCATTAATAATTATTATGATAAATTGTAATGTCCAGGATTAGTAATGTCATGCTCTAACATAAAGGTAGATTAGGGATTTTAAAAAATATCCTGCAAATTGGATATTCTTAATTATTCAGAGAGTAGATATCCATTTTTATAAAATTAATTCTTCCTCTCCTCCCTAGTGCTGCTTTGATTTTTGGAACTTTCACTGTTTGTCAGTAGCAAGAATGAGACAATTTAGTTCTCAGTTAATGAGTTCCATGAAAGAAGTGGCACTTGAAATTAAGTTCAATGTTGTGGCTTTCGTTGTTCCTCTCCATATTTAATCTAGATAGAGAAATCTCCCCTCTCAGGAAAGAAGCTCAAAGAAAAGGTGGGGGTGGGCTTCTCCTCTGGTGGCAATGGCCATTTTCCCTTGTCCCCTCCATGCCCTGCCACAGCTACATGGTGAGCAGGCTGGTTAGAAACTTCCTCCAGAGGTCAGGTACATGTCGGCAGTTTCTGGTTGTTGACTAAGCCAATCATATGGCTGAGGATGCCTGGTCACCAGTCTGGGCTTGGGGGTCAAGCAAGAAGCTAGAAAACGTCTTGACTTCATCTGAAAAAGAAAAAAATACAAAAGGAAATAAAAGTGTTCTTGCTTCAAGGATTGAATTTGAAGTAGTCATCTAATTGCTTTAAATATAAATTAGGTCCAGAGGTTTTCCAAGTAAAACAATGATTCACAATTGAAGTTTTTCTGATAGGCTGATAATGGTGACTCGGCGTTGTTGTTGTTGTTGTTGTTAAGAGATGGATCTTGCTTTGTTATTCAGGCTAGACTTACTCCTGGATTCAAGAGATCCTCTGCCCTCAAAGTCCCAAGTAGCTGAAATTATAGGCTGGCATCTCTGTGCCCACCATCCAGCTCATAATAGTGCTGATGACAGAAAACTGAGTCAAGCCAGTTAGGAGAAAGAAGTTTTGGATTCATGTTGTTTAAAATTCCATGAATCCAGATGCAACTCCAGTAGAGGTACATCTGGTTTAATGAAGTGCACCTGAAATCCAGGGTTTGATGATGTCTTTGAGATGCCTTTTCTCTGTTTCTTGGATCTGCTTTCCTGCTGGGGTTATCTTTTTCTTAACTAAGCTCTCCCTAAGATGGCCACTGACTTACGTTGTTCCCTAACTACCCCACAACATGAAGTGTCCCTCTTCCTTCTAGGGCCAAAACCAATCCTGGTCACTGATTGACCTTACTTGACACACGTGAGCTATCCTGAAACTGTATCACTAGTGCTATGTTATAGACTCCCCTTCAGAGATGATATTCACCCTTTAGGAACAATCTATATTGAAAGTATGGGACTAGACTAAAAGGAAAATAGGCTGTTATTTCAAAAAGAAGGAGAAAGCATGCCTGATAGGCAAAAATAACAGATACCCACAGCAGATAGTAACAGATTCCATCCATACACAGGGTGGCCATAAAGTTTGTGTGTAGTTTAAAAATAGGTGACTATTTTATTACTATTTATTACTTTATAGACTACCTTTGCATATACAGCACATCCTTGAGTAACATCATTTCATTCACTGCCCTTTGGTTATAACGTTGATGGGGAAAATATTGATTCCCAATGGGGCCACTGTGTGGAGTCTGCACATTTAGTGAATCAGGGTGTCTACATGATTCCAGTCTGAGTGAGTGTGGGTGGTGGTGTGTGTACCCTGCAATGGGATGGTGTCTTGTCCAGAATTTGTTCCTGACTTGCATCTGGAGCTGCCATAATAGTCTCCTGCCACTGCCCCTGAACTGAAATAAGTGGGTTAGGAAATAAGTGAATGAATGAATGAATAAAGACAAATTATTATAAAATAAAACTTCATAAAGGATACAATAATTATACAAATTTACAACAATAAACTATACAGTATGAAAGAGCTCAGTGAGCCACCATGTTTGTGATGGATTGCTTTTAAACTGCATGATGGGAGGAGGCAAACCTTACAAATTTTGCTTTGCAAACATTTATTCTTTGGTTTAATGCACAACCTCTACTACTACCTTTCCCCCACTGAACACCAAAAATTGGGTAAATAATTACTTTACTTGATTTTATTAGTCTTTCTAACTTATTTCAGTATTTGTGGTCTTTACTTAGAAGATGTTTTGTGAGTAGAAATATCCCATAGGAATTTAACTCTTGTTTATATCAATTAGCCTTTGGTAAAACTGGTTTCATTTCATAAACTGTCAATTATGGTAAGTGAGGACTTACTTATTACTTGGCCCTCACAAAACTATGTGGGGTATTGCAATAGGATATTTAGAAATATATATGAGGAGATTTACAATAGGAATTATTTCACATGGTTCTGGAGGCTGAGAGTATCTGCCATTGGAAGCCAGAGAACCATGAAAGCCATTGGTATAATCTAGTTCAAATCTGAAGGCCTGGGAACCAAAGGAACCAATAGTGTAACTGCCAGAATGAGTCCAAGGGCCTGAGAATCAGGGTATAACTTGGAACTGAAAGATCCCACAGCCAGGAAGTTTAATGTCTGAAGGCACAAAAAACTGGATCTCCTAGCTTGAGGGGAGAGTTTTCCCTTCCTTGCTTTTAGTTCTATTCATTCCCTCAACAGACTGGATGAGACTAGTCCACATCAGTAAGGAAAGATATTCTTTATACAGTCTACTAATGTAACCTCAATGTAACTTCGAGTGCCATTGATTTATGCTTGAAGAAACCTTTCCAGAGTCCACATGAAGGGTTGTTCTTTGAAGACACTCCGAAATGATTAGAAAGCTAATCATGCAGGAGGCAGACCCTGAAGGCAGAGTCTGATTGTCTATGGAATTTCCTGAAAGGGACCTAGAGAGGGGAAAATCAAGATAAGTTAATGTGCATTTTTAGTTAAAGGTTACATATGTTCTTTCCAGATAAATAGTTAAGTTTTATGATTACTTTGTATTCTTTTTATAGTTACTTTCCATTCTTATCCTATGGGCTGTCTGTTACCAGCTGATTATGCTATTATGATGTATATGTGCAGAACAGTGTATTATTAGAGTATATAAGCTTATAAGAAATAAAGTGAAGATTGGATTAAAGATGGTGGCTGAGTAACAGCTTCCCTGCAACTGGGCATGGTGAGTCTGGGGAGACAAGAGTCCAGACAACTCTGGCCGGTGGGATCTGCCTATGATCATCCCTTTGAGAATACAGGGAGCCAGCAAGGAACTTCTGGACCCCAGGAGGAGGACAAAAACACTGGAAAACTGGCAAGTGGCTGCATGTGTTTGATCAACCTAATCACGCCGGCAACCTGTAGTACAAGCAGCAGTGAGACTGCAAAGTGGGAAGGCCTTACCTGTGAACATTTTTGGTGTTCTTGGACTTGGTGCTCAGTTGAGCTGCCTTGGAGAGAGCTTGAGAAAAGTGTGGAGAACTTTGGGCATTATGTGGGGCCCCAAATGAGCCACTGAGCTGGGCTCAGTGAAAGCCATTGTGTGAAAAAACAGCTCCAGCAACCTCCGCCCTCAGAGTCCCAGAGCAAGGAACAGGTGGGACAAAGTAACCTAGTGACTGAGCAGCTTAAAGGCGGGGACTGAACTACCTCACAGCCCTAACCCTTAGGGGCAGAGTGAGACGGTTTTGGCACACTGGAGCCTTGGGCTGTTGCCTTGGGTAGAGTGCCCTAACGTCACAGCTCATAGCAACCTCAAACTCTTGGGCTTGGCACTGCCCAGACCTCCATAAGAGCTCTGCAGTGACCCCCCACTGATGACCCGCACCCACTGGGGCTCCACATTCCCTGACCAGGAACTACGGGAGCCACGCAACTCTGCATCCCCCCTCCTGTGTCATCACAGCCTCCACACTAGATCATCCATCTGACCAGGGACTCTAGTAACTGCATGCCCTCTGGAGCCCTCCCTGCCTCTGCGCAGAGCCCTTCTGGCCAGAGACCGCTAGAGCCTTGGGTTCTCTGTGCCAAAGTCACTGGGTGCCAGGCACAGAGAACCGTGCGCACCACCCCCAGCCCTGTTGCTGAATCCGGGTGTGTACCACACTGGAGCTGTTTCTACAACCAGAACTCCCTAACTAGAGCAGCCCCAGAGGA
>CAUYPK010038610.1:0-11224 GCA_963574355.1 Loris lydekkerianus
GGGAAAATGCCAGGAAGGCTATGTTGAATATTGGGATGAAAATGTGTCAAATGGTTTATGAAGCTAGTATATGATGCCCCATGATCATATCAATGTACACAGCTATGATTTAATAAAAAAAAATAAAATAAAATAAATAAATTGTTGGTGTGGGTGGGATTGGATGACTGGTCTCCAAGTTCAATGACCTTTATCTTATACACATGGTACCATGTCAAAATATAAAACATCCTTTCTCTTCCTTTTTATTTTTAAATTATGAATGGAATGTTGAAATTTGTCAAATGTTTATCCTGCATTTACTGAGATGATGATGTAGCTTTTAATCTTTCATTTTTCTAATGTGTTCGGTCATATCACATTCCAGGACTAAACCACGCTTGGTGAGGGTCTTTTTGATTTGCTGTTGAATTCAATTTGTTCGCACATTGTGGAAGATTCTTACATCTATCTTCACCCTGGATGCTGACTTACAGTTTTCTTGTAGTGTCCTTATCTGGCTTTGGTGTCAGTGTGATGTTGACATTAAAAATGAATGTGAAAATGTTACAGGAAGGCAAGGCCCAATGGAGAGAAAGAGCACCCAAACACCACATTTATAAGAGGAAGGGCTTTATTCACCAGCCGGGATCTTATGGCACAGAAGAATTCCAAATGGCCATGCTCCCCGACTGCCTTGGTCTTTCCCTTTTTATTGACAGTCTAAAAGTTCCACCCCACAGGTATCCTTCTCATTGGCCAGTTTGAACCAAGTGGGAGATGCTATTCCCACCTCTACAGAACTACAGGATTTCGAAGAACTTGGAAATTTCCAAGTTCCAGGAAGTTAAGTTTACAAATTCCCAAGAGCTGAGTCACCATGGAGAGGACCCTGCATGTGTATCCTTGTGGTCTCCTTGAGAAGACCTGTTCTTCTAGACCTCACCCTTTTCGGCTATCCTCTCTCAAAAGGATTTCCTCCTCTTCTAATTTTTGAAAGAGTTTGAAAAGGATTAGTATTAATTTTTCTCTGAAAGATAGCATTCACTCATGAGGTCCTCAGATTCCATATTTCCCTTTGTTTAGAGGATTTTGATTACTGTTTCAGTATCCTTATTTGGTATTATTCTTTCTTAGGTTATTTCTTCTGGCTTCAGTCTTGGTAGACCACATCTTTCTGGGATTCATTCATTTCTCTGTGTTATCCAATTTGTTGAATATAATTGTTCATAAGAGCCCCTTACAGATTTTTCAGGCATTTTAGTGTCTCCTCTTTTATTGTTGTTTTAATTATTTGAGTCTTCCTTTTTTTCTTAGTCAGCTAAGAAATTATCAATTTGAGTTATTATTGCAGAATATCAACTTTAATGTTGTCTTTTTTTATTGTTTTATTATTCTGTATTTGATTTAATTTGTCCTGGTGTTATTTCCTTTCTTCTTTTAAGTTTTGTCTTGGTGTGTACTTCTTTTTCTAGATCACTGAGGTGAGTGTGGGTGTTTGAGACATTTCTTTCTTTTTTTTTAAGTAGACATTTGTTGCTTTTAACTTTTTTCTTACTAAAGCTTTTGCCACATCCCATAAGTTTTGGTATACTGTGAATGTGTTTTCATTTGGGTAAAGATATTTTTAAAATTCCCCTTTAATATACACTTTGACTCAATGGTTGTTCAGATGACAGATTTTTAGTTTCCTTGTATTTGAGAATTTTCCCATTAAAAATTAAAATGATATTGTAATCTCATGCAAACATACACACATGTAAAATTTCATTTATCATATTGCCCCAATACACTTTTATTTGTTAGTATTTAAGCCAATGTGAAGTTCAATGTTTATGTCAACATTCTTCATTGTTATGCAGTAGATGGATTTTTCTTTTTGTCACAATATTTTTATTTTTTGCGAATTTTAGAATTGACTTTTTTTTTATGTTCTGTAAATCAATAACAACTAAATAAACTCTAAAGTTTTCTCAACTTTTTTCCTAAATATTCTCTCAACTTACTAGACTGCATCATTTTTAACAAATTTATTTTTCTAGAGAATTCTTTCCCAGAGCTTTCAGACTTATTCCAATGTATACTAATGTGGTTCACAGCTGTTATCTTTCGATTTTTATTTACCAGCATCTTGGTATTTTCTTTTATTCTTTCCTGAACTGATGCACCTTCTCAAGTATCCATTGATGGGTTCAATGAAGAATATTCTCCACCATCTTTCTAAGGAAAGTGCTTGAATGGTAAATTTTTGAAAGCGTTTAGGTGTGAAAATGCCATTATCTAGATATGAAATTGTGGATCAGAAATACATTTTCCTCAGAAGTGTGAAAGTATTGTTCCCATATCTTTTTGCTTAACGTATTGCTATTGGGAGTTCGCAGACATTCTCCCGTGTGCTTTATTTATGTTTTGTCCCTCAATGTTTACTTTGGCTTCATTCATATTTCACTTTTTCTGGACATGTGTTTTGTACGCTCTTTCAAACTGGAAATTAAAGTTTTTCAGTCTATAATTTTTAAAATTTATTTCACTAATAATTTTCATATATATTTTTTTCTGTAACATCCATTATTTAAATATTAGTTATCCTGAAATGGATTTCTATTTATCTTATATTTTTTGTACCATTTTCTTTTTCTGTCCTTTAATAAATTGTTTCTGTTATCAGTTTTCCATTCTTCTTTCTCAGTGTATTGTCTTTTAAAAAACTACCTTTAATACAATTTTAGTGGAACATGGAATCAGGAATATGTGTATATATATACATACACACACACACACACACACACACACACATATATAGATTTGATCCTCTATATTTATAGAATTTGTCAATAAATCTTCAAATATCTTATTGGAGTATGAACCTTAGGTTTGAAAACATCCCTAGATACCAACAATGTTAAGTTTTATAGTCAATGTCTGTTTCTTTCTGGTAGTATGCAGTGAGAAATTTGTCAACCACTTTCTTAAGCACCTCTTCCTCTACCATTTATGAATGCTTTAAGTTTTTATAATAAAATCTAACTATTTGGCCACAATGCCAACTGATTCCCTCTTGATTAGTGCATGTAAAAGCTTTCTAAGTGTTTGAGACTAGCTCGGATATCCCCTCAAATTATATCTGCTGGAAAACCTAATCTTAAGTTTTTTACCTGTTTTTCATACACACACACACAAACACACACACACACGTGCACACACATGATCATAACTTTCAGGGCATTCATTTCCTCCTAGACAAGAACGTGACTAGCAGCATTGCCCTTATGGTTTGCTGGCAGGCATAAAAATCTTCTCCATGGAGACTGACATATGAGAAACCCATGAAAATGCTGAGCTATTTACACAGTTGTTATTTCACATATAGAACTTCACTATCCAAAAGGTTAGTCACTTGGATCCCGAGTTTTATACAATCTTAGCTTCCAGTTTTGTCATACCTAATTATTTTTTCATTTAGTCATTTTCATAATTATTTTTAGTCCCTTGCAATATCAGATGGACATTGCATTCTCAAAGTCTTAGAAGTGTGCTTTCAAAATCTGACATAAAATTGGGTAACGCAGAGAACCAAATAACAGGGTTAGCTCTCAAAATGGATATTTAATTACATGCTTTGAAAAACCTGCCTGTTGAGGCCCTCTTTCTTTTATTCATCTGAAAAGTGATAATGACAGCCTTTCCTCCAGCAATGTGGTTTATGTGAGAAGAGAGCCTCAATCTGGGACAGACAAGTCTTATACAGCTGTGTGAGACAGAGCCACTCTCAGGGGGCTCAATGTCCATTTCAGTCAAGGCTTTAGGCTGATCTTTAGTCTGAAATGCAATGTCGCAAGTAGGGACAGGTCAAGAAATGTTACCAAGCAATAAACTCCTCATGTACTTATGTGAGTGGACTAGGCACTTAGCCCTACTGAGGCTGGGATAGCTCACAAATGCCCTGTCACAATTTATCGGAATGGAGTGGCGGTAAAGAATTCTTTTAGCATTGAACTAGAAGACTAGTCCCAGATTCAGGGATGGCATGTCATTCACAAGCTGGAAAGCCAACACTGGCTCCAGAGGGTGGAGTAATTTGTGCATGTTGTCACTGTCATTTAAAATGTGAAATTACACGAGGGCAGATGTAAAATATGAGGGAGTGATAATGACTAGGATGTAAAATATGAGGGAGTGATAGTGACTAGGCTGTTCTATATGGTTTGATGTGAAAGCCAAAATGTAGACAATGGGTGAGGAATAAAGGACAGGTGCAGGGGGAGCAATTTATTTCTTGGAGGCCGGGCATGGCGGGTGGCTCATGCCTGTAATCCCAGCACTCTGGGAGGCCCAGACAGATGGATCGCTTGAGCTCAGGAGTTCAAGATCAGCCTGAGCAAGAGGGAGACCCTGTTTCTCCAAAAAATGTAAAACAGAGGCAAGAGGATTGCTTGAGCCCAAGAGTTTGAGGCTGCTGTGAGCCATGATGCTATGGCACTCTACCAAAGGCAACAAATAGCCCTTCTACCTTGATGCACTTTCATAATGTTCCTGCTCCATTCTCAGAGATTCACCGCAATCTGCACATGCAGCTCTGAGAGCAGAGCATTACTACTGAGGACTGTCCCATCACAGCATCATTCACAAACACGTAGCCCCAGTTTTAAGAAATGATGTACTCCTGTCCTTAATAAATCTTTGCATTTAATTGACAAAAGCAATAACATCCAAAGTAGTGACATTTAAATCAAGTTCTGAACAACAACAACAAAAAAATACAAATGTTTAAAATACCATGTTGTATGGTTTTGCCAATTTGCCACTTTTTTGAGTTGTCAGGAGATGTTGAACACATTATAGGTCTTTGTTACATAAGGAGATTTTCCAATATGAATACCTATTTATTTATAAAATCAGAACATGAAGGTTTGTTTTGTTTTAATTTAAAATTTTTTGTTTTGTCTAGAAATTGAGTATGTTCAGCACAGAGAATTTCAGTGCTATAGACTAAAATGTCATTACCTGAATGTAATGTAAGATGAGATATAAGATCCGTATCTCATGATGAGTGAGTTGCCTGTTATTACAGACAAATTACTCTATAATGTGCTGAAACATATTTCTTCAATTATCATCAGAAAATAGCCACAGTGTATCATAACCAATTTAAATTACCCTACAAGTCATTGAATAATACTGTCATTAAAATCTATTACAATGGGATGAAGATGATTTCATTAATAACGGTGCACAAAAAGAGCAAAATGGTGTATTTGCTTCTGCATTTTTTTTCATTGTGTCCTCACCTTAAAACTCTCCAATATAGTGAATATTATGTGGATCATTTATTTGAATACAAAAGGTAAAAGAATAAAGAATTTATTTAAATACTTAGATACATTTACAATAGAGAAAACAAAGGAGATCTTCATGATGTTGAGGTAAGCAAATATTTCTCCAGCACAGAATAATTTATAGTAACTATAGGGGAAAGCATTGACAAATTGCACCAAATGAAAATTAATAATTTTGTTCATCAGAAGACACTCTTAAGAGAGGGAAAAATCCAGTTATATTTTGGCAAAAGAATTTTGTGACACATTTATAAGACAAATATCTTATATCCACCTTACATAAAGAACATTTACAAATCAATAAAAAAGGGTAGGTAATACAATTAGACAAATGGCCTAGAGACATGAACAGGAAATTACAGAAGAGAATTATTTAAGAAATTAATAGATAAATGAAAACATAAAAAGATGAATAGCCACAGAGAATAAACACACATCAGAACAACTAACTATTGATAAAATTAAAAGACTAATAATATTCAGTTTTGAGGAATTTTACTAGAGTCACTAGGACTCATATGTGTGTACACTTCTATTAAGATTATAAATGGGTTCGATAATTATCTACCAAACATGAACATACCCTACCCACCCCCATTACTTTTACTGGGGTGGTGATGGTGCATCTGGCATCCAGCCACGGCTTTCCCAGATTATGACAAGTAAACTGCATGAACAGGTGGTCCACACCCCCATTAAGCGTAGTACTGTTGCACCAATGCCTGTCCCTCAGCTAGTACATGAAAGATACAGAACATTTGCTCTGTGAGATTCCATTTATTCCCATAGTAAGAAGAGGCAAAACTAATCTGTGCTATAAGAAATCAGAAAGGGTAGTTATTTGAGGAGGCTTGAGCAGTCCAATAGAATTCTACTTCCCAACTTGAGCAGTGGTTACACAGTGTATTCACTTTCTGTCAATCAATCAAGTAGTACTTTGAAGAGTTTAGTATCATAGACTAGAATACAGAGTGTCCATAAAGTTCATGCCATTTAAAAATATGCAACTACTTTAAATTGCAGGTGAACTTTATGGACAACCTGTAAATTTTATCTTAATAAAGTAGGAATTGCATTTTAATTTAATTTAATTTTATTTTATTTAGTTATATATTTTCTAGACAGGCTCTTTCTCTGTCACTCAAGCTGGAGTACAGTGGTGCTATCCTAGCTCATTGTACTCTCAAGACCCTGAATTCAAGCCCAACGATTCTCTTGTCTCATCCCTCCCTATAGCTAGGACTACAGGGGCATGCCACAACACCTGGCTATTTTAAAAACTTTTTTGTAGAGATGAAGTATCACAATATCACCCAGGCTGGTCTCAAGCTCCTGGCTTCAAGAGATCCTCCCAAAGAGCTGGGATTACGGGCCTGAGACACCACGTTTGGCATTTGTTATTGTAGATAATTTATGTATGCTATGTCTCTAATTTTATGTATGTCTTTTGCCTTAGATATTTTGAGTCTCTCATGTCTTTTTTCAGAATTTTGCACTTTCACCTAGCAATAAATGACATATTTCTTTAACAAGTATCGAGTGGTAAGAAATTATTTGTGAACATATCTTTTATGTTTATAGTATTATGGGTTTTATGTTGAAATAATTCTAGACCCAGAATTCCAAAGCAGGCACTAAATTTTTATTATTATTTTAAATCAATACACTATTTATTATGCATTTTCTAAGTCCTACAGGAGCATCCTGTTAATTATTTATAAGTAGTTAATCATTCCATTAAAAAATAAAAGGTATTTTAGGACATCTATGACAAAAAATACTATTAAACTATCAACGAGCTACTTTCAAGGCTAGGACAGGGAGAGCAAAAGAATTACATTTTGTAAAAAAAAAAAAAAAAAAAAAATCTAGGTCAAGCCAAGGAAAACTGTATCTGTAAAAGTGACATCTTACATTTATAAATCCCACAGAAACGTTATGTTGAATGGAATGGGAACTCTAAGAAGGGATAATCCCACATGGTCTCTTGCATCCTGGAGAAGATTAAAATTATCCCAAAGACTATGCAATTTCTTTTCTTTGTTTAGTTTGCAATAATAGCCCTCAGACCAATATCCATGCTATTTTTGTGAAACAAGCAGCTCCTTCAAAGAGTCATTTCTGTTCAACCTCTTTTCAGGAATATCTCCTAATTTTAACCAAACAGTTGCATTTATCAGCTAAGTATGAATTTGATAGAAAAACCTGACTAGTTTAGTGTCACAGCACCCCAAACATAAATAAATAAATAATGAAATTATAATCTACTGAATTGAGATTTTCGGAACTTTTACCAACATTACACTGTCAAAGACAGAAGTTGTGCATATCGTAATGTTATATGAATTTGAAGATAAATCTTTCCCAGATGTAAAGCAGATGATTAAATAAAAAAGCACAGTATTTCTCAAGTAAACAGTGTTCATTTGTTCGATAATTCAACATCTGATTTTATTTTTATAAAATATTCTATGTGAACATATATCAAAATTTCATGAGTCAGCTCAAGAATTCATTAAAATTAAATAGTAGATTTCAATTACAGATTACTGAGCAATAATAATCCTCACTCTCATAAAATAAACTTTTGAGCCTAGAAATACACCAAGGAATAACAAGAAGTAAAGATTAAATCTCCTGATATAGTACTTTGGGGATGTCTTTCATTAGAAACAGTTTGTCCTTTGCAATAACAATTTTTTTTTTTTTTTTTTTTTGAGAGAGAGCCTCAAGCTGTCCCCCTGGGTAGGGTGCTGTGATGTCACAGCTCACAGCAACCTCCAACTCCTGGGCTCAAGCCATTCTCCTGCCTCCGCCTCCCAAGTAGCTGGGACTAAAGGTGCCTGTCACAACGTCCGGCTATTTTTTGGTTATAGCCATCATTGTTCTTTGGCGGGCCAGGGCTGGATTCCAACCCGCCAGCTCAGGTGTCTGTGGCTGGCGCTCTAGCTGCTTGAGCCACTGGCACCGAACCTGTAATAACAACTATTACTTGCATTATATAAGACATTTAAGGAGCCTGGAAAACACTCTTACTATTTTTTATATGATCTTGAATAATTCAATAATCTACTTCTTAGGGATTGGAGACTTATATGCTGAAAAGTTTGATTTTTGCCTTTATGTATCGCAAGTTTAAATATAAAAAGACACAGCAGTGTTGTTGTGATGAGAAAACCATAGAATGTGGAATCAGTCCTTTTAGCTTTCATTATTAATTTTCACTTACCTTCTGAACAAGGACAATTCATTTAGTATCTTGCAACTGCGATTTGTTCTGTAAAATATAACATATGCTCTTTGAAATAACACATTGCATTTAAATCACTTGCTTATAGATTGGCAAGGAGTTTTTTTTTAAATATACTTACTGGACTAGGTTTCAAAACATGAAGGAGATAGTTCAATACCAAAATATAATTTGATTTTTATAGAATGTGGTATTTTGTTATTTGAAAATAAAAATTATATCTTCAATTTCCACAATAAAAGAAAAACTTTGTACTATTTATTGATTTCCCCATACACCATCATAAATATTTTACAATCAACCTCATATGTGTTTTTCCATATTCACAACCTTGTATATTTTTAACCAGCAGAATCATCAATATTTGCTTTCCATTCATAGCTAATTTGAAAAACTCTGCTATCCCATTTCTCAGTCAGAGAATCACAGAAATTGAGCTAAAAGAAAGTTAGTAGTGATAAATTCACATCTATTTCTTCTTCTAAAAGGTTAAAGCCTCTCTAGAAAAATTAATATTAGTGCATGTGCATGCATGCGTGTGTGTGTGTGTGTGTGTATGTAGAAAAATAAAAATTTAGGCAGTAGGGGAAATCAAAAACATCTTACATGCTATTTTTAAATATATTTGATTTTGTTTTTTGTAGATATAAGAGTTGTGCTCTATTGCTCAGGCTGGTCTCCAACCCCTGACCTCAAATGATCCCACTGCCTTGCCCTCCCAAAGTACAGGCATTATGGGTGAGCGTTTCCTAGCTAGTGGTGTGTGGGAATGCCCACAGTGTACATCTTCAATAACTTTCACCTGCTGCACTAAAAGGTACCTGCTTAATGAGTTTTGCTCGCATCTCTAAAGTTTTCTTAGCATCCCATCTATGACATCTCAGAGAATTCCTGTACTACCAAGTGAGCTTGAGACATATTCTCTCTAATGAGGAAACCATGTTAGACTAGGCCTGGGGCAAGGCCCTTTTCCTAACTTGTTTTTGCTTAGATTCTCCATTTCTGTTCTAAATGTAGTCACTGTTCCTTATAGCACTCAACCGTGTACATATTCTTTAAAGTACTATTTCTTTTCCTGTCTTACTCATTAATACCCTCTTCATATCTAATAATTCTGTGTGCTAAAATTTTGTTATTTAAGAGATATTTAGGGATTGTCTTATATACTTTATTTAATTTCTGAATTATTAATGATTATGTATACACCCACATTCATTTAAGGGGGACATGTGCTATTTTGACATAAACATAAAATGAATAATAATCAAACCAGAGTAATTGGGGTACTCATCACCTCAAGCATTTTCATTTCTTTATGTTAGAAACATTGCAATTCCATTCTTTTATTTAGAAATATATAATAAATTATTATTAACTAGACTCTCCCTATTGTGAGACTGAATACTGATTTTATTCCTTCTGTCTACTTAGGTTATTAAATGTGAAGTGTAAGATTAAGATGAGGATTTCCTTAAGTGCTAAGTTTGATAGTTGATATCTCTGATATTTTGCTTTGACACTTCTTTTTTTTTTTTTTATTAAATCATAGCTGTGTACATTGATATGATCATGGGGCATCATACACTAGTTTCACAGACCGGTTGACACATTTACATCACACTGGTTAACATAGCTTTCCTGGCAATTTCACAGTTATTGTGTTAAGACATTTACATTCCACATTTACTAAGTTTCACATATACCATTGTAAGATGCACCACAAGTGTATTCTCACCAATCCTCCTCCTTCCACCCACCTCTCCCCTCCCTCCTCCCCCTTTCCCCTTTCCCCCTATTCCTAGGTTGCAATTGGGTTATAGCATTCATGTGAAAGCCCTAAATTAGTAGGGGTGAGTGCTGGGTGAACTGGCTGGCAACCTGCAGAAGACTGAAACTGGACTCACACCTTTCACCATTAACCAAGATAGACTCTTACTGGATTAAAGATTTAAACTTAAGACATGAAACTATAAAAAGACTAGAGGAGAATGCAGGAAAAACCCTTGAAGAAATCGGTCTGGGCGAGTATTTTACGAGGAGGACCCCCCAGGCAATTGAAGCAGCTTCAAAAATGCACTACTGGGACTTGATCAAACTAAAAAGTTTCTGCACAGCCAAGAACACAGTAAGTAAAGCAAAAAAAAAAAAAAAACAGTCCTCAGAATGGGAGAAGATATTTGCAGGTTATGTCTCCGACAAAGGTTTAATAACCAGAATCTACAGAGAACTCAAACGCATTAGCTTTGACACTTCTTATTTTATTTATTTGTATTTATTTATTTATTTATTTATTTATTTATTATTGTTGGGGATTTATTGAGGGTACAACAAGCCAAGTTACGCTGATTGCATTTTTTAGGTAAAGTCCCTCTTGCAGTCCTGTCTTGGCCCTAAAAGGTTTGGCACACACCAAGGGCCCAACCTTCTCCCTCCTTCCTTCTCTCTGCTCTTCTTTTCTCCACCCCCTCCCTCCTTCTTTCTCTCTCTGCTATTCCCTTCTCCCACCCCCACCATGACCTTAATTGTCATTAATTGTCCTCATATCAAAATTGAGTACATAGGATTCATGCTTCTCCATTCTTGTAATGTTTTACTAAGTATAATGTCTTCCACTTCCATCAGGTTAATACGAAGGATGTAAAGTCTCCACTTTTTAAAT
>CAUYPK010038612.1:0-16022 GCA_963574355.1 Loris lydekkerianus
TGCTGGTGGGAATGCACACTAATACGTTCCTTCTGGAAGGATGTTTGGAGAATACTTAGAGATCTAAAAATAGACCTGCCATTTGATCCTATAATTCCTTTACTAGGTTTATACCCAGAAGACCAAAAATCACAATATAACAAAGACATCTGTACCAAAATGTTTATTGCAGCCCAATTCATAATTGCTAAGTCATGGACGAAGCCCAAGTGCCTATCGACCCACGAATGGACTAGTAAATTGTGGTACATGTATACCATGGAATATTATGCAGCCTTAAAGAAAGATGGAGACTTTACCTTTTTCATGTTTACATGGATGGAGCTGGAACATATTCTTCTTAGCAAAGTATCGCAGGAATGGAAGAAAAAGTATCCAATGTACTCAACCCTACTATGAAGCTAATTTATAGCTTTCACATGAAGGCTATAACCCAACTATAGCATAAGAATATGGGGAAAGGGCCAAGGGAGGGAAAGGGAGAGGGGAGGTTAGGTGGAAGGGAGGGTAATGGATGGAGCCACACCTACAGTGGATCTTAGAATGTGTACAGGTGAAACTTACTAAATGCAGAATACAAATGTCTACATACAATAACTAAGAAAATGCCATGAAGGCTACGTTGAACAGTTTTATGAGAATATTTCAGATTATATATGAAACCAGCACATTGTTCCCCTTGATTCCACTAATGTACACAGCTATGATTTAACAATAAAAAAATGCAATTTAGCACATTAAAAAAATAGTATAATGTCCTATAGACTGTGCAATTTTTAATTGGTTAACTCATTTTAGAAAAACAGAAGATGTTCTGTTTGGAATGTTGAATTAAAATATCATTGTGAAATTTTCTGAACAGTGAATTAAAGGAAAATGTTTAAAGATGTCATGCTAGCCGTATCCTGCAGGGGAACACAAGGTTGTTTGCTGTGTTTTGCTGTGGATCATTTCAAAAGGATTCGGATGGCGAGCATCTGTCCAGGGTGCTGATATCCAGCAACTGTCAAGTTTGGAGCCAAATGCAGTAAGTTCATGACCAAATTCCCACCTATTCTCAATTTAAGTGTTTTTCAGAGGGACAAAGATTAGTAATAGACCCTAACCCTAGGGGTCCTCATGCTGTTTCCCACTGAATCTTTAACAAACATTAGTTCCAGTCTTTCAAGATCCAGATGCAGAGCATATGCAGAATTGGTGGAGACAAAGATGTGCATCTCAGGACCCAAAAGCCAACTGAAGAGTTGTATTTATTATTTTATAATAATTTTATTTATGTAGTGAATTATTTTACTGTGCATAGTTGTTATTGAAGACATAAGAGTTCAGTTGTTTTTTTTTTTTTATTATTTTTTATTTTGACACTCAATAACTGTGTGACCTGAGAAAGTTCACTTATCTTTCTGAGTGTGACTTCCTTTGCTTGTAAAAGGACACAATAAGTATTTCCCATGGTTTATTTTCATGGAAATATTTTCTCTTATTTACCTAAATGAAAGCTTTCTGAAGATAGGGATTTATTTTTATTTTATTTTATTATTATTATTATTATTTGCCAAGGCTGGGCTTGAACCCACCACCTATGGTATATGGAACTGGTGCCCTTCTCCTTTGAGCCACAGGTGCTGCCAAGACAGGGATTTTCATCTACTACTTTGCTCACTGATCTCAGTGCTTAGACTAGTTTCCTAGAACAGAGTAGGTGTCCAATAAATAGTTGCTAAATAAATAAATCAGCAAAAAGAAATTTCATTAGTTTGGAACTAGCTAGGAGAGACATAAAGTAAAATGGAGTTAGATAAGTAAAGGTAGAAAAATAAAATAGGAAAAGAAGAAAATGAGAATTTAAGAGAAATGTTATGTTTGATAAGACAAATTTAATAAAAACCAACTGGTAGCTGAGTAGCCACTTGGGGAAATATATTTCAGGGGCACAAGTCTCCACCCCAGATACTTGGTGCATTTTTGGAAGGTGCATTATTTTTAAAAAGCTACAGTACCTAACAATATACTAGCATTAGAACAGGTACTTTGGATCATTTAGAATATGCCTATGATATTGTCAAGAAGTTGTACTTTGGCCCCTGGGGTAATACTTACTGAGGCTTTATGTTTCAGAGAAAGAAATACAGTGGAACCTCTGTAAGTTCACCACTCAAAGGACTATAACAAACTGGTCAACATACAAAAGTGGTCAACTTCAGGAACTAGGTGTACTGTACTGATATGTACATGTGGTACATGTCAGGTCTAAGAAAATTAAGTCAACTTGAGGAGGTGATCAGTGTAGGAGGTGGTCAGCTGTGGAGGTTCTACTGTATTAATCCAGTTCCTCTTTTAACCTCCTATTTAAAAACCTTATCTTCTGGGATTTCTTACTGTGACCCTGTCCTCTATTTTTCACTGTTGTGGACATCCCTGGCTCTTTCTTACCCTTGTACATGTTCATAATGTTTTTTCCTATCAAGAAGAGTGATATTTTTCTTTTCCCCTAATAAAATGCTACATGATTTAAAGGTACATTTAAATATCAGCAACTCTCATGATAATACCTCACACTATTCCTACACCATTAATCTCTTCCATTAATAAGCTTTCATTATCATTAATGCTATGCTATTCACTTTGTCATTTGTACATATATCACTCAATATTATATACGTGTTTTCCTTTGCATAAGTGTTTTCTCACTATTTGAAGGTGATTTCTTATATTTCTATTATATCCTTCAAAATACCAACAACATTTCTTTGATGCATAAATGGCACAAAATAAATGTAATTGAAATAAAAAACTGATTTCTAGAGTTTCTCTTTACATTTGCCTCACATAAACTCCTCTTGAGGAACCACGAATAATTAAGCCTTATTCTACAAATGGGTCACTTCAGGTTCTTCTGGTCAGTGTAAGGTTCATTGCCATTTAATATTTTGTTAATGACACATTTTGTTGTAAATTTTCATGACACATATAGATGATACTAACATGGAATCATTCCTACTAATCTGAAGGAAGATAAGAATTTAAAAGGCTCCTCATTGGAATTAAAGTCATTGACAATGAAATTAAGAAATCAAATAATCAAAAGTATATTATAGTACATATTGTAAAAAATAAATTCTATAAAAGTCCAGTAAAGAGTCCTATATTCCCAGAGACAAATATCACTCACTTCACAATCATATCTTATTCATGTCATTGCTTTTTGGGAGCACCTACATTTGTGAGCCCCTATTTTCAAGAATGAAGCATGTTAAGAGAAAAATTAGAACCAAATATCTAATGAGCCCCTTGAGAACTCATTGAGAATTGCAACTACTTCCATCAAACCAGATATTGAGGCATTGGTTTCTCAGATGCAATGTCAAAGATCCCACCAGTTTTATGTTGCCCATTTTTCTTTTCTTTTTTTTTTTTATTAAATCATAGCTGCATACATTAATATGATCTTTTACTTTTATAATAAAAAATATTTTTAAAGTTTTAAAAAATAAATTCTATAGATAATTACTTAGAAACAAATCAAGAAAATTAAAATGTCCTTCTTGATTCTCACACATATTTTGAATCTTACACCCACCAGTCTGCCCACTCTGACCCCTGGTCATTGATCCTATTTCCCCTATCCAGAGCTTCCTTTCCACATTCACTTTTGTCTCTCTACCTTTGTTCAACACATCCCTCACATGGCCCCAATTTCTCCTCTTTCTTTTTTTCTCTGGGAGGAAGCTCTCTCTTCACTGGGACCTATGAAGACTTTTTTGATAAGCCCATGTCACACAAAGAACTAAATTTATCAAAGATTGTAGAACATATTGTTTATTCAATTGATTATTCCAGGTCTTAAACCAATCTTGGCCTAAGTCTTATCTTCATAGATGGCTGGCAAACTAATCAAGTGGAGAGGTGTCTAGTAGAACTTGAGTGTGACAACAGTGCACAGGAGAGAGTCTATGTGGAAAAGAGCTATCCTTCCACCTGGAGCCACTGTCAGACAAGGGCAATGGTAGTTTTATAAAGAGGTAAAAAGGTATTATTTCTCCTGAGAAATAATCAGTGCTCCCACCTACTGAATGATAGCCTAGACACCATTTCCTTAGGTGAACTTACTTAATCCTAACAACTTTGTAAGGTAAGTATTGTTCTTAAACTCAGTTTTACAAATAAAGAAGCTGAAGTTAAATTTTGATAAATTCTAAGAGCTAATAAGTAATGATACCCACAATGTGAACTCGGGCAGGCTGACTCCAGAACCCTGCACTCTCAGGCTAACCTCTCAGAAACTGATGCTAGAGTCAGGAAGAGGAATAAAGGAAACAAACTCCCTGCAATGGCTGTGCTTTCCAGATGCACCATGTGGCCACCTTATCCACATTCAGCCACAAGTCACTCTTAAACTAAGCTGCGCCAATAAAAACTTCAAGAGTAGCCAATGACATAAAGATTAATGGTGTTTACTAACAGAAGAAAAGGAATTTTTCACTGTTTGGCAAAAACTTTCACAGGAAAATTGCAACATTCTAACAAAGAAAAGGACAGGAAAAGATAAAGGCACACACACGCACACAGTGGATGTGGAGGAAAAAGCTAGAAGTGAGCCCGTAGAAAATATTATGAAGAGTAAAGATAGTGACCAACCACAGTGATAGGGACTGAGGTGACCACCTCAAGGAAAAGGAAAGAAACCAGAGCTAACGTAGCACAGTTCTTGAGGATGCTGTGGCAAGCTCTCTTGAAGATATCACAGGAGAAAAGGACCCGGTTCATGTCCATAAGAGCAGTCTAGCAGCACAGCATAGCAGGACTGGGTGGGAATGAAAATGCTCACTACTAGCAGTGCCCAGATTTGGTGGCAAGTAGCTACCTGTGGCTACTGAAAAGTTGAAATGTGACCAGTGCAGATGAAGGATTAAACTTTTATTTTTTTAAGTATAATTAGTTTAAATGTAAATAGCCACATGTGGCCAGTGACTACTGTATTTATTGGACAGCAAAAGTCTATTGCTTTCAGGTGGCAAAGTGATTCTAGGGACTTCTGTACAAAAGTGTGTTCCATAATCCCCTCACTCTGTATGCTGACCACACAGAAAAATACATGATGTCTAAAACTCAGATTCTGAGCAAGGAAGAAAAGGCAACTTTAAATTCTGCTTATTAAATATTATGGGCTAAATATGACCTCTTGAAATTCCTTTGTTGAAACTCTAACCCTTAGTACCTCAGAATGTGACTGTATTTAGAGATTGGGCCTCAAAAGAGGTGAATAAGTCAAAATGAGGCCATTTAGGTGGGTTCTAACCTAATCCGGCTGATGACCTTATAAGAAGAGGGAATTTGGCCACTCAGATGCCAGAAATGCACACACAGGAAAGGCCAGATGAGAGCACAGCAGGAAAGTGACCATCATTAAGCCAAGGAGAGAGGATTCAGAAGAAACCACACCTCATCATGGACTTCTCACCTCCAAAACTGAGAGAAAATACATTTCTGTTGTTTAAGTCCTCCAGTGTATAACATTTCATTATAGCAGCCACAGCAAACTATTACATGAAGACTATTACAGTTAAAACAGATGCAAGACTTTTTTTTTTTTTTTTTTAGCTCAGTGTGATTTAAGTCAAAAGTTTCAGGACCTAAATGTTTAACCTTTATTTATTTGTAAAACCTTATTTATTTATTGACCCTCAAAACTGAGAATTCATAATCAAAAGCTGCACATAAGGCTCAGAATTGTATAGCAGGACATTCAAAGAAGGAAACAAATTAGAAATGACAATTACCTGCTGCTAAGAAGTATTTTATATGCCATTCTGTTTAAATTCTCAAAGTCATATTAATGACAGTTAAATGGTATTTCCCTATGTAGTATGACAGGTTCTAAAATGTGACTCTTTTGTGCCAGACAGAGGGGAAAGTTTTGGTTGCTGGGCCCTGGTTTGGTGCTGGGAAGGTCAGCATTCTTAAGTAGGAAATTCAGTGTCTGGGTGTTACAAGAGCTGCATGAATTGCCTATGCAATAGCCAGCTCTTTTAAAGATCCCTGCTGGCAGATCCGGTGAGTGTGGGAAAGACAGAGGGAGGCTCTCTCTCTATTTTTCTTGTCAACAAAATATGTTGTCATGTTTTATCCCATTTTTTTTTCTTAAAATGAATATTGTTTTCATACATATTTTGTTTTGTGTGATATGCTTCAATTAATTACATGATGGTAGGCCTGGCCCAACCTGTAACTGTACTTCGAATCTTGCAGATATCAGTGTATTACGACAAGAATCACTATTTTGCTGAAATGCGAGAAGGTCCGCAGCCTAGCAGAACGCTGCATGCTTCAACAGAAATTTTCTGTGAATTGGAACAACTGCTACATATCTGGCAGCAGCTGAGCAATCTCACCTCGCAGACAGGAGAAGGTGTACATTTATTGACAGGGGCTTGGGGGTCTTAATAGGAAGCTGCTTTCCCCTGATGTATTACTGCCATACATCTCTAATTATGGAGATTTTTCTCAAGAAAAACCTCATTTGGAATCAGTGTTGTTAACTGGCTGTTCTCCAGGATGACATCATGAAGCTGGCAGAATCTGTTGCTCACACTCTCCCACGCCTCCCGAGTTACTTTTCCCTGCATGGAGTTGGTTTGTTTGGCCATCCCAGACTGCCCAGATGGTCATTGTCTCTTTCTTGAGACCGGACTGTAAGGGCCCTCTTGCCACTATGGTTTGTGGATTTCTAGTTAGTAAACAACTCCTGCTAATATGTTAATGGTTGTAATGGGCTTTCAACCTTTCTAGGCATTATCTTTGTCACCTTTTGGTGACAATGTTGCAGGTTAAATGATGTACATGAATGTAGGAAATTTGACTTCATTGTAAGTTGTGTGGTGTGTTTGTGTGTGTGTGTGTGTGTGTGTTTGTGTGTGTGTGTGTGTGTGTGTGTGTGTGTGTGTGAAAGAGAGAGAGAGAAAGAGAGAGAGAGTATGAGACAGAGAGAGGGAGAAAGGGAGACAGAGAGAGATTCCCTTGTAGATGGAGCCTTTGTTCCTCTAAAATCATACTTCCCAGGAAGCTCTCTACTCTTTCCAGCTTCGTAAAAGTCTTGGGGGATAGGTAGGTTATTAGACAAGAGGATCCTACTTACAAGCTGAAAGAGTAGATACACTCACCATGTAAGATGCCCGTTGAGCATTTTGTAAGTCATGTGCCTGGTCTGTTCATTAGAACCAGTAGAAATATCTGAACCTGATAGACTTAACCTTTATTTTCAGAGTAGGAATTTAAAATACAGTTGAGCCCTTCAAAACACCTGTATCAATCCACGTAAGCTAGGAAATGCTCCCCTAATAAGTGATTCCCAATTCTTAGTGACTTGCTATAATAACATTTATTCCTCTCTTGTGCTGAATATCCATCACAATGAGCAGGTGCTCTGATCCAAAACTCCTCTGCCAATGATCTAGACTGAGAACATAGCCATACTATCAAACATTGCCAATGCCAAACCGGAGGAAAAAGAGATCTCTGGAAAGCCTCACACCAGCAATTCAGTGCTTAGCCAGAAATGACATATGTTAGTTATGCTTATAACTCATTGTCTGAAAGAAATCACAGAGCTTGCTTATGCATAGGGGCCTCAGAAATGCCATTCCCATTTACTTCTGTCTGAAAAAGAGAAAAACTGAACACATTGGCCAATGGGGCATGAATGACAGCCCCAGTACTCAAGGCACTCTTTTACTTTGGAATTTTATAGGTACGAGCATTGGCTAAAATTAACTAGATGTATATTATGAAAGGACTGTATTCATGTTACTAAATAGTTACAATAGTTATAAAACATTGTGTCACGAATTGTAAATAACTCTAACCAAAGTGGCCAAAGAAGCATCTTTTTCCTAGGCCTGGTTGAGATGATCTTATTTTGTTGTCCTGCCCTGCACTGTCAGCTTTGGCATTCTGGGTGACTATGTGTTAAACTGTCAAACTGTCAACTTTCATCAGCATTGATGTATTATCTACAATGAGTTCCCACTTTTTACCTCCTCTTTAATTTTCAATGCATAGAAAATTTCTGCTTAAGTATATAGACTTTAAATGATTATTTTCCTTTTTATTGTACACAATAAAAATATGTGAGTCATAGAATATGTAAGTGGTCCCCACTATAAATGTGCGTTGGACATCTGTGAATGTATTCTACAAAAAGAGTTACAGATAGATACGATCAAATCAAATGGCATTTTTACAAATCAAACAGTTAAATATTGTCAATTTCATATGTTTCAATCTAATAAACATCTCCGTGGATTTAGATTTTAAAAAGTCTTTTAAATATTTCCCTTAGAGTCTATCTCATTCAGTGGTTATCCCTGGCAGGGTCAGTGGTGTGGCGTGTGAATTCGGACAGCCTTGTGCTTTCTTCAAGGCTCTCCTCTTCTTAGTTACATGGCCTTATGCCGACTCTATGGCCTTCAGATTCCTTTGTGGGCAGAAAAATGATACCAACCTCATGGGAATGTTGTGTGACTAGAAGGAGATTGTGGAGACATAGCACAGTCTCCGGCATTTAGGAAATGCCTCCAAATGATAGTTTTATATATTTTTTTCTTGCAAATACTATTGACTGCTACAGCTGTGTTAAAAATTGCCAATTCATAACTAAATTCTTCCCAGAGTTTTCCTGATTTTGTTTGTGTACTGAAATAACACTTGTTTTTATAGGAATGGTCCACTCAGTTTAAGGACAGTAGGTCCACAAAAGTGCCCTCTCTAGGCCCCTTAACAGCCTCCACACCATGGCAAGTACGTTTGAGTTCCCTCCAGAGCAAGGCAGAACCTAGGATAACGGCTAGAAAGAGATGGTACGAACTCGTGCATTACCATGGTAACCATGATGCTGCCCAGGAGAGACATGGGGTGAGGGCTGGTAAAGGTGTGTGAGACTCTGTCAGACAAAGAGCATCGCATTTCCATGGCCAGGCTCACACTCCTGATCTCTCTCTGGAAAGTGCTGAGTTGGGATCACAGCACAGAAATTTGTCAGCAACTCTGTTTCTTTCCCTCAAGTAAAAACTTGTATAGATTTAGTTAAATAAGGAGCACATGAGGGGTTGCCAATCTGTAGGAGTAATTAGTATCTGGTACCCCCACTCTCCTTCCTCCTGTCCCCAAATACACATTTAATTGGAATTCAGTGTACTTACAAGCAAAGTTCATTCCTATATGAACTTCACTGCCACCAAACTGAGAAGCCACTCAAAGAGAATTCCAAATTAGTATTAATAGTAACAAAACATTAGGACAATTGCATTTCCTCTTCTCTAATATCTAACTAGAGACAACACACAGAGTTGGTGGAGCATCTGTTTTAATTTCCTGTATGCTAACCATGATTCCTTAGAATTAAAGCTCAGAGCCATGTGATGTGAGACAAATAGGCTGAATCCTCAATGCCTGTTTAAGATGTTCCATCATACAGTTAGACACTTACAGTACACAGAGGGGGTTCCCACATTCATTAAGAATACTTATCAATATTCATATCAGGCATATCTTTTTATTTACTCAGTCCCTTTCTTAAATAAGTTACAAGTACTAATTGAATAAAGTTTTAGTTTTTAAAACACCTCTCTGACATAGGAAGGAATTTGATCTACAATTTTATATGATGTCTCAGTCACCCTAAAGATAGAAACAGGGTTACTTATAATAAAAATCAGTAATTTTACAACCTCTACCATGAATAAGCATTTTTCAATACTTGGTACATACCGACTATCATAGAAAAGTAGCACAGTTAGAAATTGATCAGCACAAGAGAAATTGATGATGAAGTTTGCTTTACATGTAAGAATCAGCTGTCCCCCTGCATACTCTGGCACCATGGTGCCCTCCACTCTCTGGGCTGGGCTCACTGGCACTGCGTGACCAGCCAAGCCTGGGCCACTCCCCAAGATATGTAAACCTATGCATTATCAACACTCTACCATGTTGTGGTGGAGCCTTGCCTGCCACTAGGCACAGGCCAGGTTGTGAACACACTTAACGATGGGGGTGCGTTCTGAGAAATGCATTGTTAGGTGGTTTCACTATTATGCAAACACTGCAGAGAGTCTTCCCATAAACCCAGATGTGACCGCCTATCACATACCTGCTTACCTGGTATGGCCTATTGCTCTTAAACTACAAACCCATACAGCACTTACCATGCTGAATACTGTAGGCAGCTCTAACATGACGGCAAGTCTGTGTATCTAAACACATCTAAACATAGAGAGGTACAGTAAAAGTAGGGCCACCATTGCTTATGGGGTCTTTTGTTGACAGAAAAGTCCTTATACTGCATGCAACTGTAATCGAAGGCAAGCCCAGGGAGCCCGTCTGGTGTTAGCACCCCTGCCAGGACGAGCTTCATCAGAAGAAAGAGGCTACCACGTCTTTTCTCAGGATTCCTCCATGGAGCACACTTATGGAATCGGTGAGTTACATGGTCCTCTCTCTTCCTTATTTGGTAGGAGGCATTGTCTCTGTGCCAGCCTCCCTGTGAGAGTTCAATCAATATTAATTGAATGAATGAATGAACTGACATGAAGTATGTGGTAGGTGATACTGAGGGACAGGCCCTGCAATGATCGTATGGCCCTACTGGCACACAAATAATAGAATTTCTGGAGGTTATTACTTTTCCTAGCTGGTGGCCAAGACAATGGCTTTGCAATTGACAGTGCCCTGCTCTGTGAGAAAATGACAGCCTGCCTTCTGTCAACATTTGTTCTCATTTGGAATTAAACAGGGCTACAAAATTGGTTTATTCAGATAGCATTTTGGGTAAAAAAATACAGGTGAGATAATGGGAGGCACACTCTGCCTTATAGTCATAAACTTGTAAGAGCTATCCAAGAATCTGCATTATTAAACAGTAATTTTTAATGATTTGTCTTCATTGTATTTTTCTAAAGCATTTCATTTAATTTTCAAAACTGTACTTTTCATATTCATTTTTCATTGTACTATATTTGTTTTAATTATTTTATTATACAATAATAATAAATATGACCGGCATAAGTAAACTTGGGAAATGAACACAACTGACTTTGGTCAGCAGACGCAACACTATCTCAACAAATGACAGCAGAGGTGACTCATATGTGGACCACAGGAAATACTCATGCATTTGTTGGCCTAGCAAATCCAGACTGCTCATACAGCTATCTCCAGGCCCACTGACACAAGCATACTTTAATGTTCTCAGGCATGAGTCTTTGTGCCTCTCAATTCCCAACACATGTCAAAGTTCTCCAAGTCACCCCATGTAAACCTCTCTCATGAAGCTTGGGATAATGGAGCTAGTACCACCCCCTTTCTTAGGGGATTCACAGAGTGGTAACAGCTCTCTCAAAAAAAGTCATTGCTAAGTTTTCTCCCTTTTTCATGCACTTTCACTATTGCTGCTTCTGATCTGGTTGGGGATGAGTCCACAAGTCCTAGAAGCAGTTCTCCATCATCCCCTTTGCAATGTCTACAGATGGGTTTTTCCTCATTCTCACACTGGCTATCTATTCTGTTGGCACTTACGTCAAAACTAAGGCTTGAAGAGTTCCACTCTTAACAGCCTATTAAATACTTCCTATATCATGCTCCTGGTAGAGATCAAAGCTGAAGAAACTGAGGCAAAGTACACAAGAAATATACAAGTTCAGGCACATCTAGAATCTAAGTAGCCCTCTAAAAGTCTATTTGATTTGATTCATAACAACTTTCCTCCTATAAAAATTTGTTTTAACCTTTGAAAATTCTTGGATCTGCCATAAAGGAAGCAATAGTGGTCACAAATGAAAACTACAGTTCCATAGAGAATGACACTAAAGGTTAGAGGTGACTCTTGATCAGAGGTCCCTGTGCCCTGGAGGGCTGGGACCACCTTTCGGTGGTTACTCTCCTGTTGGCTTTATTCCTCCCCCCAAGCCCTAAGAATATCTTTCCATTAGGAAGCCCACCAGGCTGACACACCAGTTTTCTCTTTCCTCTTTAAATTGCACACATAAGTATGTTGGCACAGAATAACAAAAGACAATGTTAGTAAGAGAGAGAAAAAACAAACAATGGTTATCAGGGATTAGACCCAGAAAGACGATAGCAGCCCCAAATCCTGCAATGCTTATAACAGAATTCCCCAAGTATCATTTCCAATTTCTGAAGAAAGGACCTTTTCTTCCTGGGACTTGCTGTCACCTTTGCTGTGTTCTGCTGGCGTGAGCTACTGCCATGTGGTTGGTTATCTTCCCCCTGTTAGCAAAATTGCTTCCACCTAGTCTACTCTGCCTCAACACACACACACTCCCCCCAATGAGGATGCCTGGCCTGGCCCACTCACCTCCCTCTTACGGAGTTTGATCTCCTGTGCTGAATTAATTCTTGGCTTGCTCGCCTGAATCCAGTGACCTTAATTGTGCACCTGTTCTGGGGAAGGCACTGAAGTGGACAGTGCTTTCTGGTTGCAAATGATAGAAAGACAATTTCAATTTGATAATTTGAAGCTGGAAGAAAGAGGCAAATGTACCGACTTGGGATCCAGGGTAGAAAAGGGATGACTGATGATGTGGTATCCAGGGACCCACTTCACTAGGACTCCATTCTGTGGCACTCATGGCACTCTCTCTGGCTTCGTTCCCTCCATGTACAATTTTTTTCTTCTATGTACTGAGGATATGGGCATGACCCACATAACTATCACACAGGTTTTTGAAAGGAAGAGCCCCCATTTCTCTCGATTTCTGTGGTGAGCAGAATATTCTATAGAATGATTTGGGCCCCCAAAGTATGAGTTCATGTCCTGGGCCAATCACTGAAGCCAGGAGGGAAGGATCATATCAACTTCTATTGTGGGAAGACAGTGTGGTGTGGAAGATGAAGGCTTTCTGGACAGTCTACACACCAACGGCCCAGTGCCAAGCATGATGTAAATGGGAGGAAAGCCTAAGATTCTCCTGACACAGGGAGTCTTTACAGGCAGGCAACCTCTGTAACAAACTTCTGCTTTTACACTGAGCTATCAAGACAAAGAACTGCCCTTGAGGCCAATGGCTACTTGGGTTGTGGGGGGCCATTCCCAAGGGGAAAACTCTTCCATCATTCACTGATGGCTTGACTTGGAAAGGAGTTAGGAAAGTTAGTAAAGGTATATAGTGCAAGTTAGACATCTCTGGGATCTTAATATTCTGCTAATAATTTTATTTGATTTATCAAATTTTCTTCTTATATAAACATTGCTAACTTTTGAAGAGTTCTTGAAAATGGCATACAGAAAGAACTAGTTGTTGACAGAAATCGGAAAGATAGACTTCAGGAAGATATTACAGAAGACATTGTCATCAACTGCCCCTGAGACCCGCAGTGGGACAGGATGTGGAGGGGGAAGACGATCCCAATCCCAGGTAGACTGAGGCTAGTGTGTGTTTGTGTTAATTTTTAACAAAAAAAAAGCGTAAAAAGTTAAAAAAATTTTTTTAAAGCTTATAGAATAAGGGTATAAAGAAAGAAAACATTTTTGTACAGCAATATAATGTGTTTGTGTTTTAAGCTAAGTCATAAGAATCAGTAAATTAAAAATATTTCAGAAGTTTATGAAATTAACTTGAATTATGAAGAAACTAAGATGAATTTATTATTAAAGAAAGAAAACTTTTTTAATAAACCTTGGTGTGCAGTGATTTATAAAGTCTACAGTAGTGCACAATAATGTCGCAGAACTTCACCTCCACTGGCCACTCACTGACTCACCCAGAACAACTACCAATCCTTTCAGCAAGTGTCCCCTATGGGTGCACCATTTTTAAAATCTCTTATACCATAATTTTATTGTAACTTTGCTGTCTTTAGATATGTTTAGATACACAAATACTTACTGCTGTGTTACAATTGCTCACAGAATTCATTAGGGTAACCGCTGTATAGGTTTGTAGAGTAGGAGCAATAGACTGTACCCTGCAGCTTCAGTGTGGAGTGGGCCACATCACATAGCCTAGGTGGTAGGTCATGCCATCTAACCTCTGTGTGTAGTACGGTTTCCCACTTAGGTTTTTGTAATTACACTCTGTGATGGTTACAATAAGACAAAATTTCCTAACAATGCATTTCTCAGAATGTACCCCTGTCATTAAGTAATATATCACTGTAATTGAAGCAAGTAATTATAGGTTTCCAGTTGTACCCAATTTCATTTTTACAATGAAAAATAATCAAATGCTGCTTTTCTAGAGATAAATTTCATTTTTATTATCAATTTTTAATTACACAATTAGTGCATCTAACTGCTTCCTTCTGGAATTCATTTTCTTCGTCCTGGGATATATTCTCTAGCAATTATTGCAAAGGGATGTATGGATGGCAAGCTTTCTGAGGACTTGAATGTTTGAGGATGTTATACTCTGCCCTCATATTTGAATGAGAATTTATGTGTACATAAAATTAGAGATGTAAACCTATTTCCCCTCAACTCTTTAAAGGTGTGGCTCCAGTAATCCCCATCACCAGTGATGCAACTGCTGGGTATGAGTCAGTGTGATCCCAGTTTCTTCATAAGCAATCTGGATTTTTCTCTTCTAGAATTTGGAACTTCCCATTTATGCTTGATATAACTATGAAATGTCTAGATTTGGGTTTTGTCACCACTGTTGCTCTTTTTGTTGTTTGTTTCTTGGTAGACTCAGAATTTTAGGACTTAAGTCTTTCTCAAGGTCTAGAATTTTTCTGGCTTTTATGTCATTAAATATTGTTCCCTCTACCTTCACCATAGTCTCTCAGTTTGATTGAGAGATTGATGTTGATTCTCAAGCCCTGTTTTTCATGTTTCATTTTTGTTTTAACTTTTCTTTTATGATTGCTTTTCTTTTTCCCTTTATGCTGCATTCTGGGATAATTTTCTGGTATAGTCATCCAGATTATTAATTTCTCTTGAATTATGCTTATTCTGCTAGTCATCTATTTTTTAGTTTTTTTAATTTCAAAAGTTATATTAATTTCATTTCTATAACATATAATTGGTTCTTTTTCATAATCACTCATCCTGACATATTGAACATGACATTTCTCCTTATCTCCCTGAGGACATAAAATTAGCTTGTTACAGTCTTTTACTACTTCCACTGGTGTAAATTCTTCCATTTGTCCAGTTTTTTTTGCTTTCTGAAAAAAGTTGTCCTTCCATGGTGTTGATGTTCCTCAACCCTTAAGAATATTTTCATCTGTTTTATGAATTTATTTTGGCAGGTGAACTTCCCTGTGGGGAGAGGCAAGTACCTTGATCCAGGGAGGGTAAGGAGTGAGCCAGGGTACTCTGTGAGGTAGAAAAGTACCTGTTTCTTCTGGGGCCTTGGAGATACCTGGGGCAACTCATTGCCATGGCACCCCAGGCACCTACACTCAAGTCCCATGTGAGCTGGATGTGTGGGCTGTGCATGTGCTGGGGTCGGTCTGTCTGGATGCCCCCGCACTGGTGCCCCTACCTCTCACTACTGGTGGAAATGGAGTGGTTGTGGTGCTACTCCTATGCATGTTCTGAGAAGCAATTTTCCAATTAAATCTTAAACAATGTGCTTCCCAGTTTTCAATTTATTTGTCAATTTCTCATCAAGTAAAAGTCCCCTTAAATTTTACTATGCATATATATGTCAAATGTGTGTTTTTCATCAATTGTATGGATATTATGTAGGAACAGTATTTACTAATTAAATGTTCTACCATTTTGAAACCAGAATTTTATTTTTTAAAGCTCATATTTTTTTTCTTGTTGTTGTTTTATTTTTAAGTGGCAAAACTCACTTTTTTAACAAATGCTGTAACTTGCTTCATATGCAAAACAATTTAAAATAATTTTCTTGTAGTTCTTTATGTTTATTGCAGCCCTATTCATAATTGCAAAATCTGGACTCTTTTCAAATAAGGCTTACCTTTCATTGGCTGATGCCTTATAAGTTATTAAATTATATCACCACTTTTTTCTCTATATATGCCTTCATCATCACTTCAAT
>CAUYPK010038613.1:0-65000 GCA_963574355.1 Loris lydekkerianus
AGGTTAAACGCTTTTCAATACTTATTGCTAAAGAAAAACTGTAAACTAGCAACAACTTTAAAACTTTAAATAAAGTGCAGAAAACCGTAGCTTAACAGGTAATCAAGCTAAATCACAATCACCGAATCAAATAACCTGTATAACCCAAGTATAAGCCGAGTTAGGGTTTTTCGGCACAAATTTTGTGCCGGAAAAAACTCGGCTTATATGCCAGTATATACGGTATCACTTTGGTGACCTATCAATTCATTTGGAGATTCAGAAAAGAATTAAGTTGAAGTCTTCGACTGGCAGAAAATAACTCACAAAAAGAGCATGTTAGTAATGGATCAGGCATAAAAACAAGCTTTTTCTAATTTTTCCACAAGGCTAGTTGGCTCTAGTGCTATAACCAGCTCACAGCTCTCAGAACTGAGGTTTAGGGAGGTCAGGTAATTCATACAGCCACCTGGTGGCACAGCTACCTGGAATGCCTTAACCACACCTCTATACCCCGGTGGAACAGTGCTTGGTCCAGTGTAGATGCTGATCCAATTTGTTAGTTTTACAAGTCTTAAATTAGTTTGGCAGAAGCAGCTACTACTTCATGACACGCATCTCCTATCAGACGGCTCCTGCTTCCTGGTTTCACCTCCTTCTCCAAGGGAAGACGTGATTACAATCACTAGTAAACTGCACACCTGTCCTAAGAGACATCCTTGTTATAGTTTTCAAGTCAACCTGAAAGAAAATGGAAGGAAAGTGGGGCAGCTCCTTAGTTGCTGTTGTGTTTAAACTGCTCCTTGACCCCCACCTCACCACCATTTTCCTACTAAGACAACCTGCTGACGTTTGCTTCTATGGTTTGGGGATGGAGGAATGTCACAGAGGTGGGTGAAGCTGAAAGGATGAGGCCTCCACCTGCTGCCCTCTCCTCTAATGGGCAGGCTTAGCAGAGTGGAAATCTGATGCCCGCCAATGCACCTGTCCTTAGGAAATGCCAACTTGCTTTTCATACAATGGCCCCTAAAGACAACTGCCTACTTTCCAAATATCTAAAGTGTCATACAATACCCGCATGTATCCTTCCCAGGCTATCCCTGAGATGCTAACATTAGAGGTTCTGAGATGCCACTGACTGGACATGGGAATGGCATCGTGCTGCCCGGGACTTAGATACTTGGCCAATTGTCTAACACCGACAGCAGACTGAGTGGCGGTCCTGATAAAGTCAACTGTGCTGACTGAATTTTTCAGGTTGGTTTGACTTTGTCTTTTGGTAAATAGCCTTAGTGTGTACTTTTTCTTTCCAGTATGAAAATGAAAGTAACTTTTTAAGGCTCATTGGGCTCATGAATCAATTAATGGTAGCTGTTGCCATTTACTGGCTTTTGAGTTCGTGCCAGGCACAATGTTTGAAGCTTTATATATGTCATCTCATCTAATCCTTCTAACTACTCCCTCACACAGATATTCTATTTATGGACTAGAAATCTAAAGGTCAGGCTATACTGAAGCTGAAAGTTACGCAATTAGTAAATAACAGATAGGATTTGAGCCTAAGTCACTCAGATTACAAAGCCATTCCTACTACTACAGTGCTCTTATGTCATTTTGTTCTTTGAAATACTAAGGCTTGAGGTTTTTGTGGAGCCCAGACTCATAATTTCCTTTGCTTACTTGTTCTTTGGAACATGAGTGTGGTCACATCAACGACTGGATTTTTTTCTTTTAGATTCAGTGATCTCCTGAAATACAAGGATTTGAAATGTGCTCAAGTATTCATAGAGACCCAACCACTCTGCTCATACTACAAACAGCTGAAGACCTTTAATAACATGTGCAATGGTTTCAGGACCAGTTTTGAGAGCTTTGTCTGAAAGATCTTGTATAGGAAACAGATGGGAGGGATGAGTCAGGGCTCAGTTGACCGTTCAGAGGCTGCATCTTTGGTCTAAAACCCACTAAGCCCTTCCCTCAAGTGAAGAGATTAAAAACCAGATGGGAGTGAAACTTGCCCTTCCTTCATCCAGAGGTCGATATGTTCTTCATTAGACCATTGCTCTACTTAGCAGAGGGTTAGATATCAAATTCTTTTCTTCTTCTTCTGCTTCTTCTTTTTTAAAGTTTATTGAGGGAGAGAAAGATAGATAGGTTTACAAAGTAAGATTTGTTTGTCATAGACAAAGGTGCCATGAGAAAAAACTAAAGCAAGAAGTTGTCTTTTTTTCTTTTCATTTTTTTAGGTGTTTTTTATTGCTTACTTGTTTTATACTAGGTAGTACATTCACATGGTTCAAAATTCAAAATGTGCAAAATGGACTAACAGTGAAAAGACTTACTCTTATATTTGCCCTGTGGCCTCTTAGTTTTCTTTCCTATGATGACTGATATGACTTTCTTATGTATCTCTGCAGAAGTTGTTTATGGATATATAAACTAATATGCACCATATACTATACATATTTGTTTTTTTGCCCCCTTTTCCACTTACAAATACATCTGGGAAATAAATATTTAAAGCAACAATACATCTTGGTGATAACGTCATATCATGACACAAAGAGCTTCTTCATTTTTTACATGGCGATACAGAAATTATCTATTATATCAAATTGTCATAATTTCTTTAACATCACCTCACATGACAAATGCCTAGAAGTTGAAATCCCTGGGTAGTTTGTAGGGTGACAGGTATCAACTCTTTCAGGGATGACTTTTGCTCTTCGGGCGTTCTCACTGCTTTCCCCTTTTCCGTGATCTGAACAGCCCTCAGCAAGCCATACTGTGAAGCCGGGTTCCTCACCATGTCAGTCATCAGGAACATGATGTCCCTGATGTACATCTGTATACTTTAGCAGCAGAGTGCCCTGCCTTGTTCCTATGTGCAATGAAGAAGGTATAGAGTGCTGTCATACCCCCTTGCAGCCCACACTCCCCCTGGACAGACTCCCCCACAACTCTAATGTGCTTGTTCTTGACTAAGCAAGAGGCTAAGGCGGGAAGACCTCTCCCCAGGTCTGACAGCTTTTCAAGCACATAAGTGTGCAAGCAGTTAAATACTTGAATGGTATAGCAGTATAAAACATTCAATTCCATTGGCATGAACCTGAGAGCCAGAACTGCTGTCCACATCTCATCTCAGGCTTCTTGGATCGTCAGTCTTACTAGGATGTCCAAATTTTTGTGTCAGATTATCCTTGGTGGTGTCCAGTTCTTTAACCGTACTTCTAAAGCTTGGAGTTTGTGGTCTACTTTCTGCTTAAGATTTAGCTCCAATGACCCTTCTTTTTCTAGTGTCAAAGGCAATATTGACAGATTCTTCCTTCATATTTCCCCTTCTTTTTTTCTTTAAAAGATGGGTTCTTGCTGTATTGCCCATGCTGGACTCAAACCCCTAGGCTCAAGTGATATTCTCACTTCAGTCTCCTGAGTAGCTGCAACTATAGGTGCATGCCATGGTGCTCAGTGGTGACAGAACCGTGACAGAAGTGCTGGCTTCACCATCTGGTAAAGTTTTGGAGTCTCACGGGAGGAACCTTTCCCAGACCTCCAGGGCTGGAGTAAGGAGAGGCAGGGCCACTTCGGGAACCAGAAATCAAATTCTGCCAATTCAGCAGTTAATACGGTTAAACACAAAAGAGGGGCACTCTTGCCCAGACATTATTCCCAAGGTTATACTTTCTCATATATAATTTAGTTTTTATCATAGTCTGTAATGTTTTCCATGTTGATATGATAATGTCTAGCATTTCTCAACGCTATATCTTCAGGCATCTATCAGAAGAACATTGCTCAAAAATGGACCAAATTGATGCTTTAGGTCTTCCTGATCAGATGCCTCCCTGAATGGCCCATCTACCTTTGCACGTAAAGACAAGTGACAACAAATGCTATCCTCAATGAATTATTTCTGTTATTAGAACATTAATATTATGTTGTATTTCCAGATATGGCCACATTCTGAAATAGTAATTAAATAACAAAAAAATGTTTTTGTTTTTCCTTTAGTGAATTAAAAAATGGATAAATAATTGTAATAGTGATACGATTTGTATGACTATTTTTGAAAGCAGATGGTCGATCTAGAGCTAATTTGTCCAATATGAAAGCAACTTAGCAATGTAACATTATAGTAGCTATTGAGCACTCTCAGTGTGGCTAGTTTAAAATGAGATGTGGTACACGTGTAAAATACATACCAGATTTTGAATGTAAAACACAACAATATTTTTAAAGCTATTACATGCTTAAATGACATAAATACTATTCTGGATATATTGTTAATATAATATAATGTACAGTTAAATAAAATGTACCATTTTCTGGTGAATTCAGTCAGCCTTCACATAACGACATTGTACTACCATGGCAAAAAACAGTTAATTTACCTTCCAATGGGCTCTTTTTACAAGCAGAAAGTGACTTTCTTTGGAAAAATGTGGCTGCATAAGTTTGAATTGATAATCCCACTAATTAACTAAGAGGGAAATTAATTTACAATTACGTTTTATAACATTAAGTAACACGTAGTAGAAGACTCTGAGACAGTATTTACATATCAATGTATAGGTGCCATTACATACAATGTATGTAACTTAACACAATATACAACTACATGATTAGATATCTGTCTTCGTGCTTACCTTCTTAGCTACTGGTAAGTTGGCAGAGCTTTAAAATGTAAAATCAACTTCTTCACAGCTAAGCATAATGATTTAGAAATCTTCCTCTTGTCAAGTTACTAAAACGTGAACACACAATGACTTCTAAAAAGAATTCATTCTTAGGTTTGTTTGCACGCTGGTATGTATCTCTTTTTTTCATCAGTTTTCTTCAAACAGCAAATATTCTTTGAACTGAAGTGGAGCCAGGTCTTTCATTCTAACAACTACTCCCAAATGTTCCTCTGCCCATCCAGAGGCCTGGATGGCCAAGTGAGGGTGTTTGTGCACACTTGGCTGGACATGGGATGCTATTTTTGTTCTAACACTGAGGGTTTGTTTTCATGCTTGCGCAGACCAACAAGCTACATTGCCGGCAACTTTCTATTCTTTGTTAGTTTTGGCATCATTTCTCTCTGCCCTCTATAGCATGTTCCTTAATGTCTTTTCGCCCATAAAGACAAACTTTCAAGGGTGTGCTCTGTCCCCCTAGACAGCACTAAATCAAAGCAGAAGAAGAGGAGAGAAAAATCTAGATCAATTCAGTCAACATGATTAGCTTGAAAAATTAACATCAAGTTTAAAACCTCCCGTGGTGGTTTGTTAAAGAGTGGTTTCATGAAATGACACGCTTTAATGATTAAAACAACCATAAATGCTCCATTAAACAGTAGCTATTCTCATTATAGACTAGAACACCATGGCAATGGATGAGGTTTATTTACAAACTTAGATTATTTTTGGCTTATTAAAAAAGTCATGTTTGAAGTAGCTGGAATATTGCCCATGTGGTTTACATGCCGAAGTGGTTGCCTAAGAGGATGTAGCATTTTAAGGTCAGCACTATTTAGCTGACCAAGTTGTACGCTCTGTTTCCCCTGAAAAGATGGAACAGCCGTACTTGCATGACTTTTCTAGATACAGAATCAAAGGTGACAGGCTTCGAAGAAGGCCGCTGGCCCTTGGCCTGGAGCTATGCCCCTTTTGAAGTGTCCTATGGGGCGGGGCTGCAGCTTCAAAAGTTTTACTGAAAAACTGCAGCTCGAGGTAGAGCACCTGGACTCATTTCAGGGAGGAAATAGCAGCAGCTTTAACAGGCGCCATCTTGGCAGGGTCCTCTCCCAACCCCAGCAGGCTAGATGTAGGCGTGGTGCTCTGGACGTCAGTGCTTCCGCCTATCCCTGATCTTCCCTGGCTCTCCTGGTCCTCTGGGCTTATTTTGCTTGCAGAACCCCAGTGTATCCCTGGGGAGAATCAACCTAAGGAGCCCGACTTGGCAGGAAGCAAAGGCACCTACAAAGCCTGGCGACAGGGACCACAGACACAGTCTCTATAACCCCTGACCTAAAATCAGAGCTCCTGAGCCAGGGGCTTTGGAAGGGCCCTCTTTCATCGGTGGGTAGGGGTACTTCAGACACAACCATCCCTTTTACTCTTAACTCATGCCTCCTGGTGATTAAACTCCTCTTTGTCAAGCTTAGTTACTGCTTTTGGTATATTTTTGTATCTGTCTTGAGAAATCTTATTATCTCACACAGGTATTATTTATCTACTTTTCACCTGTGTGCATCTTTCTTCCCCCATAAGATTCGTAGCAGAAATTAGTTGAGGCTCGCCCTCTGAGCTTCCACTCGGTCTTCCCTCCCATGCCCTTGTTTGTGTTGGTTAATTTATCTTGTTCCTTCTTCAAACACTGACAATAGTTTGTTTATGGAACAGATTACTTGCGCAATGTTCTAGTAAAGTAGTAAAGTCTCTTTTAGTGTTTTGTTTTCTATGCGAAACCTGCTTTTTAAATTTATTTTTTATTAGCTTTTAGATTTTGCTCCATTATTCTAACTGCTTTCCAAAGAGAGTGCATTTCACTAATGGGGTGGGTGTGATGTTCCTGAGCATCTTCAAGGAATTCTGTCTGTAATTCAGGGGCAGGGACTGAGAAAGCAGGCTTGCTCTACGGGCACAGAGAGAGGAGGAGGGCAGAGAGAAGAGGGAGGATGGGTGAGCTCTGGCACTGAGGGGGAGGCAGGAAGGGCCGGTCTTGGGACACACAAATGCTGAGTGCGGAGGGGGCCGACTGTTTGGCATGGAGTCTGTGACTCACCTCCATCTTCATAGCAGGGATCTTCAATAAAGCAAACATGGTTTCCAGATGCTCTTGTAGGAATGGGAAACCCAAACGGATGTTGACTTTCATATCTGGGTCAACAGAGTGCAGGGAAGCTGGGGAGCCTTAGTCCTGTCCTCTGAGCCTCATCCAAAGCCTCCCAGTGCTGATGGCTCCAAAGATCCTCTGGTTTTCTGACAAAGACATGAACACAACTTATATTTACAGTATACTTCACAGCTCACAAAATATCTTCATCCCAGCAGAAACCGTGTGGCAAGTGGTGTGGATCTTATTAATTCCACATTACAAACTTAAAGATGGAGATTCAAAAAAATTGCTAGTAAGCAAAAGCTTGAAGGTGATGATCTGTTCTTTCTATTTAAAATCTAGCACTGTCTGGGTGGCATCCATTCTTCCTCCTTCTCCCTTTGCTAGCTGGGCTGTGCAGGCAGACTGGTTCTTCTATAATTCATAGCATTACTCTTCATGCTTTTAGAAAACCGTTTGCCTGGCTTGTTAGTTTGCTTTCAGAAGAACCATTGCCCTGCTTTTCTCTGGCATACAAAATATTGCCCTGATGCTTCAGGCCTTAAAATGCTTGGCCATCTGGTCACCCTCTAGATTTCAGGATGGACGTCATCACAATCTGAGTTGTACATTCAAAATTATCTCTACAATAGTTCAGTTCACATCCTGCCTCTTGTTAAGTTCTGTTCTAGGGTATCTCATTACTTAGTCATTTTTCCTTATCTTTCTCATCAAATATATATTTTATAAATAAAAAGGATATTTTTATTATTATTGTTTGCTTTCTGAACTGCGTTCCACTATATTGATTTGTAGAGTGTTACTTTTCTTATGTGTCATTTGCTTGTCTTCTATTTAATTTTCTTACACTTAAAAACTCCTCTGAATCATATTCCTATAGTTTGCAGCATCTGTTTCTTGCTCCACCTTGAAAAGAATTATTAAAGGTATTTAAAGTTTTTTTTTTTTCTTCACCTGATTTAATTATTTTGGCTAATCACTGTGGTTAATGTTCTCATTGGAAGTTTCCAGTTATCATTTTAAATGGAAATTTTGATTTCTCTTTTAAGTCTTCCAAGTATGCTGGAAAGGATGAGAAAATGGATCCTTCCTTATTTTATGACCTGTGACTAAGTAAAATAAATGCTTTAAAATTAATACCATTAAAATGACTTGTTATTTGTAGTAGAAAAATTTATAAGAACTGAAGTGCCCAACTTTTAAAGGAAGTGTTAGATAAGTTATTAAAGTTCATATTATACAGACTTTAAAGAGAAAACAAACATTGTAAAGAATAATTTGGCAAAGTTTATACTCATTATCCTAGCAACCCCAGTCCTAAGAGTCTATTCTACAGAAATTATCAGAAATATGAGCAAGGACTTATATTTAAGATGTCTCCTAAGCATCATTTATAAATATAAAACATGGACAGAATTTAAAGGATAATTGTGCAATTAAATGCTATACAGCCATGAAATCATGTTTTTGAAGAACATGTTTAATAAAGTGCTCATGATACAATGTTCCAAGAAAAGATTTCAAGATACAAAAATATACATACAATTTGATTCCAAGTTCCTTCTATTCTAAATAAATGTGATAAACTTAGAATGAAACAAACTACTTTGCATTATACAGAGGCTGGCAAAAACATATACACATTTTAAGAAAAAAAGAAAACTGTATTAAAATTATAATATTCAAAATATACTGATAACATTTATTATCTTATATATTATATATTATACCTCTGGTAATTGCAGAAGTTAAATGTGATTTGAGTAGTATAATTTTAATGCAATTTCTTCTTTTCTTAAAATGTATATACACAGGGTGGCCATAAAGTTAAATCTATTTTTCTTTTACTTTTTTTTTAAATTAAATCATAGCTGTGTACATTAATGCAGTCATGGGGTACAATGTGCTGGTTTTATATACAGTTTGAAATATTTTCATCAAACTGGTTAACATAGCCTTCATGGCATTTTCTTAGTTATTGTGTTAAGACATTTGTAAGTTTCTACATTTAGTAAGTTTCACATATACTCTTGTAAAATGCACTGTAGGTGTGGTCCCACCAATTGCCCTCCATAAAGTTAAATTTAAATTGGACACAAACTTTATGGCCACTCTGTGAGTGTGTGTGTGTATGTGGTATATATATCTATATATCTATATCTATATCTTTATATACACATACCCTCTGTGTATGTGCACTTACATGTATTTTGCTTAAGTGAGAATTATGGTATCATGCTATTCTTTTGGTTTTCATTTCTAGTACAATAACATGAATGGCATTTATTTTATAGCATTTATTCAAATGCAGAAAAATAAATGGAAAAGAGATGTTGTCTGTGCTATCCTGGAATAAATTCCCTGAGGAAACAGAGAACAGGTTAAGCATGGAGAGAGATGGTTTTGGGGCCAGCGTTCACCCCAGCCCTCCTGGGCTCAGCTGCCAAGTGACTTTTCCCTGGTAAACAGGTGCGAGATGCCAGTGGAAATGGGGAAAGCATTTAGCCAAAATGAGGTGTTCTAAAGAGAACTAGATTCTGTGGCCACTTTGATTTTGAAGTGCTTCTGAGAAGGGTGGGGAAGGCGTAAGGAGTTTAAAAGACTTATCGCACTTAGATAGTTTCTACCAAAGAGAATTTTGAATAGTGAAGCCAATGAAACAGAAACAGATGGCTCAAATTTTCTTTGAAATGTAGACAGATTGAAGAGGAAGAAGTTTGGCAAAAATACATTTGGGGTTTGGCCAAACTGAAAACATTTGAGAAATGGAATGAAACACTGGAAAAACATTAAGGCGCCCTAAACACTCGCACCAAGTGTGATGTGATGGAGACACAAAAAGAAATGGTGCTCGTAAAGGCAAGGCCCCGGTTCTTGGTCCACCCGCACAGCAACTGTTTCCTCCTGAGAGAGGACCGATGGCTGCCAGTGCTACCTCCATGACTAAATGACTCATATGACTATAAGGACCTGAAATATGCTGTGCAAGTGTGACTAAAATGACCAGAGTGGCTATAATTACAGTGTGACTATGATGACTGTGTGATTGAAGTGACCTGTGTCATCTGAAATGACCTGCAAGTTGACCCACCTGTGTACACTGGGCTGCAGCTGCTGGCTCTTCCTCTCAGCATCTCTGACGTGAAGGCCTGCAGTAGGTGACCCAGAATCTCTCACAGAATAAGCTGCCCCACTACCATGTCTCGTCACTTCTCTCTGGGAGTGGGAGGCATTTAAGCTGCCGTTCTTGGAGAGCAAGAAATATTCTTAAGTGCCTGCGATCTGCAAAATCTTTGGTCTCAGATTCTTGTACCCAGTTTTCAATGGGCCTCTCTTTGGTAGACTCTAAGTGCAAAAAGTAGTAATGTACCGATGTTAATGATCTGGTGAAAAGCAAACAACACCCACACACAAAAGGCGTGGAAATAGAAAATTCTGCTGAGGTTTCCAAGGGCCTGATCCTTAGAAGGATATTAAAAGTCTGAGTAGGGGGGCATTTGAATGGGTTCAGGAAAGGCAGAAAAACCCAGGGGAGCTTATTCAGTGTGCTGTTTCCAACAGAGTGAAGACATAATAACCTTCAGGTAAAAAAAGGAAATGTAGAATACAATGAAAAGATTACTGTGATTTAAAATTCTTTTTCAGACCAGGCTATTTTCCCCAAATTTATCAGGCTTTAGAACATTGGTGGGGGAAGAGGGACATAGAAAATATGAATAATAAGAAGTTTCAGAGTCAGCTGGCATGAATTCTGCTCCCCAGATTCTACTAACCTATGGAAAAGGGGCAGGAGAACATGGGTACAGTCAAATGGGGAAGGTCAGAGAAGGTAGAAGGTTGGTCCTGAGATGGGTATATACCATAGTGGGCAGCCTGAGGGGGGTGGGGGGGAACTGGCATCACCAGGGTTTCCCAAAGAAGGGATGAAGTGATGGTGGCCAATAAGGAGACTGAGAGCAGATTCAGCCTGGTGTCCCTGGACCTGTCTACATGATGGTGTGCTCCCTAACTGGGCCAACCCGAGAGGGCTTGCTTTTCTCTGAACAAATAGTCCCTGGATGGGAGCTCTGGACACAGTTGGATCACACCCCAAACAAGACATTTCACGACAGTGTGGTTTAAAAATACTCACATCATTTAGTTGAACTTTTATTTCAAACTTCCTCTTAGGAAAGAAACCTGAAACAGGCCTATCTCAGTGTTAACTCTTGGTAGGAATGTTTTAGCAGAAAAGAGAAAGTTAGATAGCTCTCTCAGCTTGACCTAGGGTAAAGAATGTCTGGTCAGAGGTCATTAATCCTGTTGACAGACAGAGGCAAGGAGCTGGTGTCCCAGAAGAGATCTCAATTCTATTAAAATTTATCAGCTAACTGCTTAAACATTTGACCAGGAATTGGAACTTCTTCCGAGAAGAAGATTGTTAGAATTCTGTCCCAGACAGGTTTGGGGTAACTCTTCTTTATTGGTGAGCAGGCTGAATGGTACAGACTGAGACCCTGACTCCCTTCTCCCACTCAGCTCTCAGAAGACTGGTGGTGACACTTCTGACCCCAGACAGGATATTAATTCCGTGTTTGTGTAAGGGAAACTGGAGCTGCTGACCAACCAGCACGATGAGAAAATTGCCATCAATGTTTCCCTATAAAACAGATCAGATATTAGACCTAAGAAACAAGAACAGGATGCTAAAGGAAATTCTTCAGGGTAAAAGTGTGATCTTGAAAAGAAAAGAGAAAAGGGTAGGAGAAATGTGCAAAAATAAAGTAATGGAGGGAAGGGTTCTGGAAAGATGGCAGAGTGGGGAGCTCCAGGAATCTGCTTCCCCACCTAGACAGCAATTGCACTGGCAGCATCTGTCTGATGTAACTATTCTGGGACTCTGGAGTCCTTTCAAAGGCTTTCAACTTCCAGAGGGAGGCTGGGGCGATCCAGCTCTCAGCTTGGCAGCAGCTACCACACCCGCCCCCCCAGTCCTGCAGCAGACAGCTGTGGTGCGTCCGAGGAGCAGCAACGTTTTAAATGTCAGATCTGTCATCTTCTTAACCTTTCTCTCTCTCTCTCTTCACCAGCTCTTTTTCATTGGCTCCACTTTTGATACATTTTGCTCTGTATGATTTCCTTTTTAAGCTTTCTATTAATTTTAAAAATAATTCTTTCCTACAGCCCATCCTTCTGTTCTCACATGTCCTTTTGGTCACTATTGCTCTGTGTGACTTGCAAATTAAGTCATCTTCTCCAGAGAAAGGTGGCAGCTGCTTTGTCTTTTGTTCTAGGGATTCAAGATCTTTCTCTCCTTCTCTCGTCCTTATTATTTTAGAAAATGAGATTTATTTTATTCCTTTTTTGATGCTATGATACATTACCAGAAAAAAGTCCAAAGGAACAAATATGTGAAGAATGTGCTGCCTGTGACAGCTTTCCTCAGTCCCCCTGTCTTTCCACCCACATGGCACCTGGCATCTTGGGTGTTCTTCTAGGGCTATTCCATTTGTACATAAACAAGTCGCCTATCCTGATGGCTCTGAGTTTTCATCTTCATTGCTGTCCTCAGGAATCAGAAAGTTCTTGCCAGCATGAGGCATCTGGTGTATATAACTGCTCAGATTAGGAGTTTACGTTTTGTGTTTCCATTTGGTCTCAGCCATGCACCATCACCTGTGCAAACCTCACTAACTAAACAGACTGTTCTGCTGACTTCCACCTTGTCATGTTGTTCCTCCTTGCAGGGTGGCTGATGATACAGGGCTCTGCAAGATCCTGGGCCATACAGGTAGAGTTGGTCCAGTCTGGGTTACTTGCTCTCCATTACTGGTGCACAGCACTCATTTTTGGGTCTGACTCACTGTTGGTCCCCATTAACATACATTTTAGCACATTCCATCCTTGGATCTCCTATTTTCTGAGTCCCATGTATTTCTTTTTATTGGTTTATTGAACTTATTTGATAGAGCACATCTCTATTACCTTCTTAAGAACAGGTCTGAAAAATGTTTTTCTTCTACTTTCCCATTCCATTGATAGCTTGGCTGGGAATAGAAATTTTCAACTGAAAATAATTTTCCTTCAGAATTTTGAAAGCATTATTTTTTGGCGAGCTACCTCACAATGTTGCTGCTGTGAGAAACAAAGCTGGATTCTAATTCCTATCCCTTTCTTGCGGCCTATTGATGTTGCTATTGCTATTGTTTTGATTTTTTTTTTTTTTTTAAGAAAGCTAATAGAACCTTAATTTTTCCTGATTGCTTTGACATTTAAAAATGATTTGACTTGATATGGAACTATTTTTATTAATTTTGGCTTCTGTCTCCTTCAGCCTAGAAATTCATATACTGTGAAGGGGGCAGAGTTAGATGGCCAAATACAAATGTGATCTGGTGATCATCTCTCCACTGAAAACACTTAATTCAACAACTATCCATGCAAGGTGAGTGATCTTACTTCCTGGTTTTAATGTTATATCAAGAAAAGAGGCACTGAGGAGGGCAGAAAAGACAGTCTTGCATCACCTATGCCACCCATCCCTCATTTGCCAGCAGAGCTACACCAGCCCAAGCAGACAGAGGATCTCTGTGTCCAAGGCAGGGAGAGGTGAAGTGACTATGTGACTTTGCACTGATACTCAGGGTCACCCCTACACAGGAGAACACAGCAAATGGCAAAATTCTGCTGGTTCCCACAGAGGGAGCCTTTAGACCAGATGGCAGGGTGTAATTCTCTATCCTGAAGCCTGAGTTCACACTAGCCCCATCATCAGCAGTAAAAGAGCAGCCTGGGGCTTGAACCAAACTTATAAGGCAGTCAGGGCACAAAGATATAGTACTTGGGCAATTCCTGTGGCTGTGCTGTCTAGGAGCCAGTGGCCTTGGGTTGTACATGACCCAGTGAGACACCAGCAGCTGTGCCTGAGTCACTCTTCCCCCAACGAGGCAGCACATTTCAGCAAGAGTCAAGAGGCTTCTTCCACTTGAGGAAAGGAAAAGGAAAAGTTTGGAGAACTTTGTTTTGCAATGTGGGTACCAGCTCAGCCACAGTAAAAATAAAATACTAAGCAGACTCCCGAGGCACCTGTGTTCAAGCCTTAGTTCCTGGATGGCATCTTTGGATTGACCCTGGGTCAGAAGGAAGCACACTGCCCTGAAAGAAAAGACACAGTCTTGGCAGGATGCACCACTTTTTGACAAAAGGGCCCTTGAACTTTGAATAAACTTCAGAGGCATTCAAGCAACAGTCACCACTGGCATTGAGTGAGAATGGGCTGGCTTCACATGTGACCTAATGCTGGTGGCTATAAAAAAATGCCCATGTCACTTCTCCCTCAGCTCTAGCAGCCCAGCATAGATACCAAGAAATGAGAGTGAGAGATGTTGCCTGGTAATCCAGGGAATTCTCTTGTACCTTACTCAAACTTACCAAGGCAATGCCACCAGGGGTCTGCAAGAGCCAAAGCATTACTAGGTTTGTAGCACCCCCAGTGCTGACATAGGTGCAGTGACAAGAGACTTATACCAAAAAATTCAATTTCCTTTGCATATCTGGAAACCCTTCTCAAGAATTATGGGTTCAAACAATCCCAGACTGTGAAGATTAAAATGAATACCTAACTCATCAATGCCCAGACATTAACAAACATTGAAAAGCATCAAGAACATACAGGAAGATATGATCCCATGTTATAAACTAAAAAAGGTACAGTGACTGATACTTGAGTGACAGGGATAGGTAAACTTTCAGACAAAAAATTCAAAATAGCTGCCCAGAAGAAGCTCAATGAACTTCAAGACAACAGAGAGAAAGAATTAAGAAGCCTATCAGAAATTCAACCAAGACATTGGAATAATAAAAGAACAAGCAGAAAATTTAGAGCTTAAGAATTTAACTGACAAACTAAGAAATGCATTAGACTCTCAACAGAAAAATTGACCAAGAAGAAGAGAAAATTAAAGAGCTTAAACACAAGCTATTTGGAAATATACAGCCAGATGAGAAAAAAAAAAGAAAAAGAATAAATAAGAATGAAGCATGCCTGCAAGATTTGGAAAATAGACTCAGAAGAACTTATCTGAGAGTTATTGGCCTTAAAGAAGAGATATATAGAGAAGGATTGGAATAGAAAGTTTGTTCAAAGAAATAAGAAAAGAGAACTTTCCAAAGTTAGAGAATGATATCAATATTCAAGTATAAGGTCATAGAACACCAAGCAGATTTAACCCACACAAGACTACCTCAAGGCATTTAATAATCAAGCTTCCAAAGGTCACTGATAAAGAAAAGGATCCCAAGGGAAGCAAGAAAAAAGAAAAAAAAAAAAGCATCAAGGAAATCCACGTCATCTGACAGTGGACTTCTCAGTGGAAACCAGGAGAGAGTGGCTTGATGTATTCTAAGTACTAAAGGAAAAAAACCTTAAATTTAGAATAGTAATGGTGAAAAAATATCCTTTAGAAATGAAGGGAAGAGAAAGACTTTTCCAGACAAAGAAAAGCTGAGAGATTTCATTAACACTAGATCTGTCTGTCCTACAAGAAATGCTAAAAGGAGTTCCTCAATTTGAAAGAAAAAGATGAGTGCTTGCTTCGGCAGCATGCATACTAAAATTGAAAGAAAAGGATGTTAATGAACAATGAAGACATTTTCTGAAGATGTACAACTCAAACCACTTATAACTTGAGTAGGAAAACTGAAAGGTAAACCATCAAAAATGACAACAATTTTTTGAGGGAGATAATGTAAAAAGGTGTGGATTAAAACAACAAAAAGTTAAAAATCGAGGAGGATGGAGTGAAAGGGTAGAATTTCTGTTAGATTTCTCTTTGCTTATTTGTTTGTAAACTGATGTGTCATGTATTTAGAATAATTGGTTATAGATTTTTTTCCAAGCCTCCTGGTAATTTCAAATAAAAAACTTATAACAGACATACAAAAAATAAAAAGTAAGAAATTAAAACACACTATGAGAAAAAATAACTTTTAACAAAGGAAGATAGGAAGGTGGGAAGAAAGAAAGGCAGGGAGGAAGGAAGAAAGAAAAAAGGAAAGATAAGACTCAAAATAACCCCAAATCAAATAATAACATGGCAGTGGAAAATTCTTAGCTACTAATAATAACATTGAAGTGAATGGACTAAACTCTCCAATCAAAAGACATGGAATGAATGAATGAATTCTTTAAAAAAAGACCATCTATATTGTTATCTGCAAGAAACACACAAATAGATTGAAAATAAAGGAATGGAAAAAGATAGTCTATGCAAATGGAAACCATAAAAGAGAAAGATGAGAGCTATATTTTTATTTCTATCAGATAAAATAGATTTCAAGAAAAAAAACTATAAAAAGAAGCAAAGAAGGTTCTTATGTAATGACAAAGGGGTCAATTCAGCAAGAGAATATAATAATCTTAAGTATACATGCATCCAATATTGGAGCATCCAGATATATAAAGCAAATATCAGAACTAAAGAGAAAGATAGATCCCCAAACAATAATCATCAGAAACCTAAACATTCCACTATCAGCAATGGGCAGATTATCCAGACAGAAAATCAGTGATAAAACATTGGACTTGATCTGCATTATAAACCAAATGAATCTAATAGATATTTATGGAATATTTCATGCAATAGCTACAGAACACACATTCTTCTCCTCAGCTCATGGATCATTCTCAAGAATAGACCATATGTTAAGCCACAAAAAAAAAAAAAACAAAAGCCTCAGAAACATTTAAAAAATGGATATCTTACCCAGTATTTTCTCTGACCACAATAGAATAAAACTAGAAATCAATATCAACAGGAACAATGGAAAATATACAAACTCATGGAAATTAAACAATATGCTCCTGAATGACCAATGGGTCATGAAGAAATGAAAATGAAAATTTAAAAATTTCACAAAACAAGTGAAAATGAAAATATGACATATCAAAACCTATGAGATACAGTAATAGCAGTACTAAGAGGAAAGTTTATAGCAATAAGCGCCTACATCAAAAAAGTAGAAAATCTTCAAATAACCTAATAGTGCATCACAAAGAACTTGAAATACAAGAATAAGCCAAACCCAAAATTAGTAGCAGAAAAGAAATAAACAGACCACAAATAAAAGTAATTGAAACAAAAATAATACAAAATTTCAACAAAACAAAAATTTGCTTTTTTAAAAGATAAAATTGACACATCTTCAGCAGAGTAACTAAGAAAGAAAGAGATAAGACCCAAGTGAATAAAATCAGAGATGAAAAAGGACACATTAAAACTGATTTTGCAATAATCCAAAAGATCATTAGAGATTACTACAAGCAATTATCTGCAAATAAATGGGAAAACATAGAAGAAATTGATAAATTTCTAGATGCATAAAACCCACCAAGATTGAAACAGGAAGAAATCCAAAACCTGAAAAAATCAGTAACAAGTAATAAGATAAAAGCAATAATTAAAACATCCCCCCGTCAAAGTCCCCCAGGATTCAGTGCCTTCACTGCTGAATTCTACTAAGCATTCAAAGAATTAATACCAATTTTAAACTATTCCAAAAAAATTGAGGCAGAAAGGAAACTCTCAAACTCATTCTATGAGACCTGTATCACCTTGATCAAAACAAGATGAACAAGGTAAAAAAAGAAAACTGAAGACCAATACCTCCAATGAACATTGGTGCAAAAATCCTCAACAAAATACTAGCAAACCAAATGCAAAAACAGAGTATAAAGCTTTATTCATCATGATCAAGTGGGACTCATCCCAGGATGCAAAGATGCTTCAACATATGCAAATAAATCAATGCGATGCATTGTATCAACAGAGTGAAGGACAAAAAGCATGTGATCATGTCAATTAACACTAAAATATTTGATAAAATTTAACATTCCTTCATCACAAAAACTGTCAAAAAACTAGGAATAGGAGGAACTTACTTCAACATGATAAAAGCCATACATCACAGACCCACAGCTAGTATCATACTGAATGGGGAAGACTGAAAGCCTTTCCTCTAAGATCTGGAACAAGATGAGGATGCCCACTTCTCCACTGTTATTCAACATAGTACTGGAAGCTCTATCTAGAGCAATCATATAAGAGAAAGAAATAAAGAGCATTCAAATTGGAAAGAAAGAAGTCAGACATTTCTTGACTTCAAATTATATTCCAGAGCTATAGTAACCCAAACTGCATGGTACTGGCATAAAAACAGATGCAGAGACTCATAGACCAGAATAGAGAACTGAGAAAGAAATTCATACATCTATAGTAAACTTTCCTTTGACAAAGGTGCTAAGGACATACAACGAATAAAGGACATTTCAGAAATGGCACTGAGAAAACTGGATATCCACATAGAGAAGCATGAAACTAGACTCTTAACTCTCACCATATCCAAAAATTAAACCAAAATGGATTAAGGCTTAGATCTAAGACCTGAAACTATGGAACTACTAAAAGAAAATGTTGTGGAAAAGCTTTAGGACATTGGTCTGGGAAAGGACTTCTTGAATAATACCCCCAAACACAGAGCACCGAAGCAAAATTGAACAAATAGGATCACATCCAGGTAAAAGCAAAGGAAATAATGAACAAAGTGAAGAAAAAATCCAGAGAATGGGGGAAAATATTTGCAAATGAGGGATTAATAACCAGAATATATTAAAAGCTCCAACAGCTTGGTAAGAAAAAGTCATATCATCTGATTTAAAAATGGGCAAAGGATTTGAAGAGACGTTTCTCAAAAGAAGACATACAAATGGCCAACAGGATTAGTATGGAGTATAAATGTCTTAACACAATAATTAAATAAGTGAGATGAGGTATATATTAACCAGTGTGATGTAAGTGTTCCTAATTCTATATGAAATCAGCACATTTTACCCCATAAATGCATTAATGTATACATGATCTATGTGTTTATGATTTAATTAAAAAAACAAACAACAACAAAAAAATGGCCAAGTATGTGAAAAAATTATCAACATCATCAGTTATTAGAGAAATGCAAATCCAAACAATAATGAGATATCATCTAACCTGAGTTAAAAATGGTCTTTATCAAAAAGACAAACAACAACAAATGCTGGCGAAGACATGGAACAAGGGGGAACCCTCGTACACTAGTGGTGGGAATATAAATTAGTGCATCTGCTGTGGAAAACAGTATGGTCTTCCTTAAAAAACTGAAAATAGAACTACCATATGACCCAGTAATCCCATTGCTGGGTAAATATCAAAAGAAGGGAAATTCAGTATATTGAAAAGATGTCTGCACTCCCATGTTTATTATAGCACTGTTTACAGTAACCAAGGTATGGAATCAACCTAAGTGAATACATGGATAAATAAATTGTGGTACATATACACAATGGAATATTATATAGTCACAAAAAGGATGGAATCTTGTTATTTGAAATAACATAGACAAAACTGGAGAATATTATGTTAAGTGAAATAAACCAAGCACTGAGAGATAAATCTCACATGGTCTCACTCACACATAGAAGTTAAATATTAAACACAATTGATCTCATGGAGACAGAGAGTAGAATGACAGTTACCCAGAGGCTGGGAAGGACTGTAGGGATGGGGTATAAAGTGGGATGGCTAAAGTGGGGTATAAAGTGGTATAAAGTGGGATGGCTAATGGGTGCAAAAATATGGTTAGATATTAGGTTGAATGAACAATATTTGATAGCACAACAAAGTAAGTATAATCAAGAATAAGTATACTTTAAAGGGTGGGACTGAAATATTCCTAACACAAAGAAATGTCAAATGTTTGAGGTTATGGACACCTCAATTACCAGATTTTATCAATTTGCATTGCATGTCTATATCAAGATGTATCCTGTGAAGATATACAAAAGAGGAGAGGAAAGGCTGTTTGCCCACCAGCTCTGCTACGGACCACAGGGACCAGACCGAACGGCAGGCACAGAAGCATTGAATGAAAGTAAAATGAATGTTCCACATTCAATGAGTAAATGAAGGCATGTACTGCAGTTCTAAGGCATTATTAGAATTTCTACATTGATGTCTCTTCTATTTTCTCACTTTGCTTTTTGGAAATTAGGAAAGTTATTAAGAATGTGAATTAGGGATAGATGTGATTGACAAGTATCCAATAAAATTCCACTATAGGTGTATAGCCTTTGAATTTTTTTATATATATCTTTTTTTTCAAAGTGAGATTATAATAAATATTCTTTTTGTGTGCCTGACCTTTCTTAGCTTAAGAATATATGACAGGCTGGGCACAGTGTCTCATGTCTGTAATCCTAGCACTCTGGGGTCAAGGTGGGTGGATTGCTTGAGCTCACGAGTTCAAGACCAGCCTGAGCAAAAAATGAGACCCCATCTCTACTAAAAATAGAAAAACTGAGGCAAGAGAATTGCTGGAGCCCAAGAGTTGGAGGTTGCTGTGAGCTATGATGCCACAGCACTCTACCAAGGGCAATACCTTGAGACTCTGTCTTCAAATAAATAAATAAATAAATAAATAAATAAATAAATAAATAAAATAAAAACAATATATGACAGACTTACTGGGAAACATTTTTAATGGTTTAATAAAAAATATAATTTTCACTAGGAAATTTGCTTCCAATATAATATTGGGCAGTGAAAACTCCTAAAGGTGACTTTACTCAATACTATTTTCTGGTTAGAAACCATGTGACCAAAACAGGACAGATAAGTCATAATTAGGTGGCTGACATATATAAAATAATTTGTAAAGAATCACACAGTGTTCAAGGGGACAAATATATCCCAAGCTAAGCACTGAACAGTATAATACGGGATAGTGATGTGCAGAACACTTTTATTTTCATTTCTAACTGGCGTTACCTAGAAGCATTTGAAATTAGAAAACACAATAACACATATAGTATAAGTTCTAGAAAATAAAAGAAAAAAATATCTGATTTCTATTTAGGGAAGCATGTTCCAGAAATCATGCCCTCCAAAGTAGTAATACATTATGTATTCATGAGTCCCAATTGTGCTATTTCTGGAGGCACTAAGCAAATGTTTGTTAAAAAACATTTTTGAAAAAGAAATATGTATTACATTGCTAGGGTTGCTATAACAAATACCACAGACTAAGCGGCTTAAACAACAGGAATGCAAGCCCTAGATCCAGAATGCTTTGTTTCTCCTAAGGCCTCTCTCCTTAGCTTGCAGATGGCTGACTTCTCCCTGTGTCTACATGTGGATCTTCCCTCTGTGTGTGTCTGTGACCCAATCTCCTTTTCTTATAAGGATACCATATTGGATTAGGGCCCATTCTACTGACCTAATTTTAACTTAATTGCTTCTTTAAAGACAGTCACATTCTGAGGCACTGAAGATTAGGACTTTGGGGGACACAATTCAGTCCATACTACAATGAACGAATTATAAAACCACAGGGAAAATCAGATGAGAAAGAAACCCCCTTAGAAGCTATTTACAAAGTTACCATTCCCTGTAAAAGTGATTTGGGATTTTGGTTTGATGAGAATGGGGCAAATATGCTCAGGCCAAGCGGCCAGTGTCACCTGGGATTTCCTGAACACAACAAACCTGGGGAGGAATCTTGGTGACACTTACTGGCCATGCAGACAGGCCAGGAGAAATTAAGAGACTTATATGTCTTGGCCATCAGAGCCCCATACTATGTTTAAGTGACAGAAGAAAGTCTGTCCTGTCACTTGGCCATTGTGTCACATCAAAGACACTGTGTTTGGGTTTTTATCAATCTGGCTGCTTTCAGCTAATTGTGGCAGAGTCTGCACCCTGTTCTCAAACTCAGTTGCATCTTGGAATTACCTGGGTGTTTAAAAATTTCTGCTGCCTATGTCTCATGCCAAGACATCCTGTTTCAATTAGTCTGTGGTTGTGGTCTGCCCACTGGGATTTTTCTAAAGGTCTCCAGTGATTCTAATAAGGCTGAAAGCCCTGTCACAGGCAGTTCCAATGAATTCTCTGCCAGAATGCAGAATTGTTTAGATGGACAGAGGCTCCTCTCTCTTACTAAGCTTCAGAGTAAAGATGGTAAACAGGGAGTGACTCCATCTGAATAGGATTTCTAAGAACTTAGGGAAGCTTATGGGAGACTGAGATTTGGGTATTGATGAGAATAAGAGAAGGAGAAGATAGTTGAAACAGGAATCTGGAGAAAGACTTTCACTAGAAGATCAGAATGACCTCTTCTGTCCCCATTTGGATACCCTTGATTCCTTCTCTTGTCTGATTGCTCAGGCTAGGACTTCCAGCACCATGTTGAATAGAAGTGGTGACAGTGGGAAGCAACCCTTTGCTGACAATGTGATCTTATATCTAGAGAACACCAAAGATTCTGACAAGAGACTCCTGGAATTGATAAATTCAGCAGAGTCTTGGGACACAAAATCAGTGTGCATAAATCAATAGCATTCCTATACACCAACAACAGTCAAGCTGAGAATCAAATCAAAGACGTGATATATTTCACAATAGCAACAAAGAAAATCACATACCTAAGAATAAATTTAATCAATGAGGTAAAAAACCTCTACAGAGAGAATAATGAGTTACTGAAGAAGAAAATCATACAGGATATAAACAAATGAAAAAATACATCATTTTCATAGATTGGCAAAATCAACATTGTTAAAATGGCTATGCTACCCAAAGTGAGCTACAGATTCAATGCAATCCCCATTAAAATATAAACATCATTTTTATAGATCTAGAAAAAAGAATTCTACTCTTTGTAGAATGGAACCAGAAAATAGCTCAAATAGCCAAAGCAACCTTCAGCAAAAAAGGAGAAAATTGGGATGCCTCACTATACCAACCTTCAAGCTATACTATAACACTATAGTCACCAAAACAGCATGGTACTGACACAAGAACAGAGACATAGACCAATGGATAGGAACAGAACACCCTGGTATAAAATGATCCTCATAGGGCCACCAGATCTTTGAAAAGCAGACAATAACATAAACTGCTAAAAAAAAAAAAAAAAAAAAAATTCCTATCTAATAATTGGTGCTGGGAAAATTGGATAGCCACATGTAGAAGATAGATTGAAACAGGATCCATACCCCTTGTCACTCACAAAAATAAATTCATGATGGATAACAGACTTAAACCTAGGGCATGAAAGTGTAAGCATTCTTAAACAAAATGTTGAACAAACTCTTACAGATAGCTGAGGCAAGGAATTTATGGTGAAGACCCCAAAGGTAATCACAGAAACAACAAAAATTAACAAATAGATCCTCATTAAATTTAAAAGCTTATGCACAATCAAAGAAACAAGCAGAAGAGTGAATAGACAACTTATAGGATGTAAGAAAATATTTACATGCCACGCATCTGCTAAAGGGCTATAACCAGAATCTATAACAAACTCAAACAAATCAGCAAGAAAAAAAATCATACCACCCCATTAAAAAAGTGAGCAAAAGAACAGAAACTTAAAAAAAGACTAATGGCCAATAAACATATGAAAAAAAGTTCAATGTCTCTAGTCATCAGGGAAATACGAATCAAACCCAGAATAAGGTATCACCTAACTGCAGTGAGAATTGCTTTTATCAAAAAACTCCCCAAACAATAAATACGGGTGTGGATAGGGAGAGAAAGAAACACACACTGTTGGTGGGACTGTAAACTAGTGCAACCTCTGTGAAAAGTCACATGAAGATACCTCAAAGAACTAAAGTAGACCCATCATTCAGGAATCCCACCATTGATATTTACCCAAAGGAAAAAAAAAGTCATTTTATCAAAAAGACATATGCACTCAAATGTTTACTGCAGCGCAATTCACCATTACAAAGGTGTAGAACCAACCTGAGTGCCCATAAATACATGAATAGTTTAACTAAATGTGTTACATGTATACATGGAGTACTACCCAGCCATAAAAAATGGTGAACTATTATCTTTCATAACAACCTGGATGGAACTGAAGACCATTCTGAAAAGTAAAGTTTCACAAGAATGGAAAAACAAATACCACATGTACTCACTATTAAATTGGAACCGATCAATCAACACTTAATGTACACATGTGGTAGTAAAATTCAATGGAAAACAATTAGGGGGGAGGCGGCAGGAGTAAATTCACACCTAAAGGATGCAGTGCACACTATCAAGGTGAGGGAAAGACTTAACAACTTTGACTGAAACTTTACAAAGGCAATTCATGTAACCCAAACATTTGTACCTCTAAAATTAAATAACTAAATAAATAAGGAAATGCAATTTAATAAAAAATTACATAGTAAACCATAAAATTTCTAGGAATGTTATATCAGAAGAAACACTGCCAGCCTGACTGAAAGACGAAGAGTTGGGATGAAAAGAAGGGAGAATGCCTTGCCCAGTGGAGCCATGGATGCAGAGACAGGTTAGATATGGTGGTGCTTTAGCAGCTTCTGGGACTCCAGAGAGCAGGGCCACTGCCATAAAGCCCAGAGGACACAGCATTAAACCCCAGAGGATTTTTTCCAGACCTCAAATGGAGCTTGCCTGCTAGGATTCAGACTTGCTTAAGACCAAGTGACCTCCTCATTTCTTCCATTTTCTCCTTTGTAATGAGTCGAGACTTTGGGGGATGTTGGGATGGGATGAATATATTTTGAACATTAGACCAAAGAGACTCTTTGGGCATCAGACTGTAGGAGGTTGACTTGTATTCCCCCAAATTTATGTCAACCAAGAACATCAGAATGTGACCTTATTTGGATATAAAATCTTGCAGATACAATTAAAAGAATCAACATGATATGCGATGTGTGAGCCCAACCCAGACATCTGTGCAAGATGGAAACAGGTAAAAAGACAAACATCCCCAAATTCCACCCCAGCCTCCAGACTGTCCCACTTGGGAACAGATAAAACATTGAACTGCAAATGAATATGAAAAATGGATGGCACTGTGTCCCTAACTTGGACTGATCTTATTTTCCTATTCATAAGCTTGAAAAGGCAGATTAAAAGAAACAAAGACTCTTTATTCCTGTTATGGATTAAGAAATCCATAAATTATCCTTGTATCCTTGTATCCAGCCACTAATTACTTAGTGCCATCAACTAATCCAGAGATTTGCACTTCAGGCACATTCATTTGTACTGAATATTTTGGAGGAGAAACATTGGAGTTAAATAACTATTCGTTATTTACTGGGTGACCTCAAATAAGTCAATAGATTGTAGGTACTTACTCTCCAGGCAGGTCATGTTTTATTAACCTCTGAATTTGTCACATAAATTAACATGATGATGGGCACACAGTTTAATCTTGTGTGTTAAATTGAATTGATTTTATTGAGGAATGTCAGATTTGATTGAAAAAAGATAAAGAATCTCATAGCTCATTATCACATATCATCACACTATGAGTGAAGATGCTTCAAAGTGGAAGTGTGATAAATGGCAGATCTTCATAGAATCCCTGCCTGGACCTTTGATATCAGATGGGAGCAAGCTATGGTCATTTCATAGTTTAATTCTTTTTTTTTTTTGCAGTTTTTGGCAGGGGCCAAGTTTGAACCTGCCACCTCCAGTATATAGGGCCGGCGCCCCACAGGCACTGCCCTCATAGTTTAATCCTTTAAAGGATTAAGATTTAAAATGGCAGACTTGTTTTTGAGGAAACATTTTGTTTTAAAAGACTGAGTTGGTAAAATCAAAGGACATTAGCATCCTAGGTTCCCCTAATTACTGAAGGAAAATACACTTTTTAAGTATTTTCTTTTTTAAAATCTCTCTCCCTGTAATTTTGAACATAAAGTATTTACCATTTCTTGTACATGAACATTTTCATTCATTCCATACTGAGGCTGCTACAACTTGCAACAGGCAAAAAACAGAACTTAAGTAAATTCTTAAAACAAGTTAGAAACCCAACTTTCTATATCTAAAATAATCTAGATAGTGTGATGTTAGTGAAAGAAGAGACAAATGAAAACACGGAACAGAATAGAGAACCCAGAAGCAGACCCACACAAATACAGTCACAGCTGATTTTTTACAAAGAGCAAAGGCAATTCAGTCAGGAAGGATAATTTTTTCAACAAGGGTGCTGGAACAACTAGATCTCTATGTGCAAAAAAATGAGTTACCCCTTTTACAAAAATTAATTTAAAATGGATTCATTAAGCACCTAAATGTGAAAATGCAAAGTTACAAGAAGTCTGATAGAGGAATTCAACATGAGGCTGCAGTCTGCCTATTGATTTTATGAGGACTTTTTTGTGTATCTGTTGTGTCGGATCATGAAAAGTATGCATGGACTTTTTTTTTTTTTTTTTTACTAATCAGCTTTTGTTTAGGGTTTGTGTATTTAATGTGTAGCCCAAGATAACTCTTCTTCCAATATACAGCAGAAAATAAAAAGGTTGGACATCCCTGCAAGATAACAATGAAGAAAATTTTGGTGAATTGGTTTTGGCAATGAATTTTCACATATACCAACAAAAGAAAGAATTGATAGGTGGGACTTTATTAAAATTGAAATAGTTGCTCTGCAAAAGAGACTGCTGAGAGCATGGAAATCCAAAATATACAAAGAACTCTTAAACTTCAACAATAAAAAGAGAGCAGCCAGATTAAAAAATAAATGTCAAAAAAATCTGAATAGATACCTCATCAAAAAATGTACACAGAGGGTATTTGCCATTTACAAATGGTAAATGGTTTTGCTATATAATTCAGTAAGCAAATGAGTGAAAAATTTACATCCACACAAAATCCTGCACATGGATGTTTATTGAAGCATTGTTCATAATTGCCAAAACTTGGAAACAACCAAAATTTTCCTTAATAGATAAATAGATAAATTGTTTTATATCCAGCCAATTTAATTTTATTAGGAAGAAATGATCTACCAAGCCACAAAAAACACATGGAGGAATCTTCAATGCATATTAGGAGGTGAAAAGCCAATTTGAAAATATTGCATGGTTCCAGCTATGGTATTCTAGAAATTTTAAAACAATGGAGAAAATAAAAACACCTGTGGTTGCCAGGGCTTTGGGATAAGGAGAGTGGAATGACTAGATGGGAGAGAAGGGATTTATTTATAAGGCAGTCAAACCCTGCTATATGATATTGTAATGTAGATACATGACATCATGCATTTGTCCAAACCCATAGAATTGTACAACACAAAGAGTAAGCCCTAATGAAATTATAGACTGTAGTTAACAGTAATGGATCAATATTGACACATCAGTGGTAACACAAGTACCACGCTAGTGCAAGCTCTTAATACTAGAGGCAGCTATGGGAGGGAACAGAGGTATATGGGAGCTATCTGTATTTTCACCTCAATTTTCTGTAAACTTTAAACTGCTCTAAATAACAGCTTACCAGCCCTATGTGGAGACTCATGCCTGTAATGCAAGAGACTCAGGAGGGCTGTGGTGGGAGGATTACTTGAAATCAGGAGTTGGAGACTAGCTTGAATAACACAGTGAGACCTGTCCCTTAAAAAATATATATATATTAACTTCCTCTCTTTCCGTTTTCTTGAGGAAGGCTTTCAGTGCTATAAATTTCCCTCTTAGGACTGCTTTTGCAGTACCCCAGAGGTTCTGGTAGTTCGTGTCTTGATTGTTGTTTTGTTCCAAAAATGAGATTTCTACACAAGTCTTTGTAAACTCTTGTTTAAGGCCTGAATTAGATTTACTAGCAACTTGGATTACTTGTAGAGAGGTTTGTGGTAGACAAGCCTCAATTTAGCCAACTGTTTTAGCTTCCTCCACCACCAAACATTAAAGTAGAATTACTAGCAAAGTATAATACGACCTATTAACTACCAAAAAGGACAGTAGTGTAGTCCAAAGACAAATGGTAAAAAGCAAAAATAGCAAATGGACTAATTTGTATCCATCTCATTGTCTCTACAGGGTCTTAAAGACCTGTGAAGTGATTGTTCAGTGAGTGAGTGAGTGTGGTATTAACAGCCAAATGAAAAACTGATGTTTGGGTGTAGTCATAGCTCCCCTTTAACACTGCTCTTCCACACCTTTCTATTTTTGTGTGTTGGCGTAAAAAGGGTATATGACTCAGACAGAAACAATGAGAAGCATCAGGAAAACGAGTGATAGACGATTCATTTGTCAGTGGAAACACCAACCTGAGAAACAGTTCTCTCAGGGGTGACATCTCTAAATTGTATGCCTGATCCACAGACAAGCTTGCACGTATTTTACTTCAAAGTTTCTAAGCATGCTGTCAACAATTTTATTCTGGCAAATACTTCTCTAAAAGAAACTCTTTCTTGCTCAAATAAAAGTATTTCAGAGCAAATGGACAGCAGAATGGGTCGATGATTGGGCTTGTTCTTGCTTGCCAAGTTGACCAGTAACATAATTCAGTCAGAGCCAGGTGCCACTGAACACATTTCAACGTAGTTCTATAGATCCTCACATGGTTTGAGTCTACCCTAGAGAGATTTAATTTCAGAAGCAGCACACTTAACCCTTCACTTGGCCCTTGATCCTCTTCTTCTTCTTCCTTTTTTTTTTTTTTTTTTTTCCAGCTTTGGGCCAAGGCTGGGTTTGAACCCACCACCTCCGGTATATGAGGCTAGCGCCCTACTCCTCTGAGCCACAGGCATCGCCCCCCTTGATTCTCTTCTTCCATGTCAATAACTGACATCCCACCATCTCAAAATATACTTTAGAAGATTCTTTAGACAAGTGATCTAAGAACATTGAAAGCCTCATCACTTCATGGCAATTTAAGTCATCAGGAATTGTGATTCTGGTACTTTGAGTCAACAATCAAGTCTTAAATGTCCAATCCAATTTTAAAATTTGCTTTTGCAACATAGCACATACACAGTTGTGGCCTAAGTGAAATGAAAAATAACGATTTCCAAATTATCCTGAGTGGTATGTATTGATTTCCTGTATTATAAAAATAAAAGAGGGTTGCTAGATTTCTCTAATAAAGTTTCCAAAGATGTTACTTACAAGTGTGCTCTTCTGAGCTTCTGCCAACTTCGTAGCAATGAAATACTGAATTGGTGCCAGGAGCACAATGACAGCTGCACCAACCAAAGCACTTGATCCAAGTAAATTATAGAGCAGAATCACTCCCATTATGATCTAGGGGAAAAAAACACATGGGAAAGAGTAAATAAATGAGAATGTGGGAGCCACTGCAGGAAAGGAAATAATTTTTAATGAAAATGTAGTACTTCTTAATTATTATATTAAGCTTATTTGGAAGTCAACTCAACTGTGACAGCTGGGTTGTACTATGATTTATTGGGGAAAGCTACATACTAGGAATGTATTTTTAGTGTGATGATCTGTACAACTGGTGTCAAATCAATTTATCGCATGAAGTTACAGAGTGGTTCCCATGATGTTTGCCACCTTCTGAAGTATTCTTCAAGTTTAGAAAAGGGCAAGCAATTTTTCTTGAATGTGCTGTCATCCACCATAAATCTGACATTCTTTACTCTCTTGGAATTGTACTAGCTATTCAAGGATGAGAGAATGGAAGGTGGAGGACAGCAGCGTAATGCGAGTCCAGGATGCTGTTACCAGAAGAGTGATCTAAGCTCCTCACCTCCTTAAAAGACTCCAGAAGTCTCTTAAGGACAAGAAGATTGAGCTGAACCAACACTATTAAAAAGCCAATTGCCTTCCCTTTTTAAAATTGTTTCCCAAAACCCAGAGCTGAACCACTCATGTAGACTTTCTCTGGCTTGCTACTTTCTTTAAAAACTTCCTTTAAAAACTCAAGTGAATCCTGCTACCTATGTTCTCTCCCTGAAAAAAAAAAACTTCTTTCAAGATTATCAATTTATTATGACTCAAGATGTCAATTAATGCACTATATCCATGCATTTAAGCATAAAATGTATACCCAGGCACCAATGATAACAGCTTAATAGCAGAATTCCAGGGGCACAAAATATATATATATATAAACCTTCAGGCCACCCGTGATGCATTCACTCCTTTTTTTTTTTATTGGGTGCACCTTATGTTATACCACACAGGCAGGTACCTAATTCATTATAAGTACATTTTGATAAAAATAATACAAGGCATATATTAAATCTTAGTTGATGTCAAGCACTGTGCATGACATACACTTTTGGCTTTTCATTACAAGATGAAAAGGCAAACCAGAAATTGAAAATTAGTATAACTTCTTTAATATTTTATGCATTTTCACAAATGTGGTGTACAGAGACATGGATGATAGATGGCATCCAATGAGATCTAACAGTTTAAGCTCTTTCAGGAGGATGCATAATTTGAGATTATAATTAAAACTATCCAGCCTCATAGCAAGGAAAACTGAAAACGTTTCTTTTGACATTTTTATACAATGAGGGAGGAGAAAACCAAGTGTCTTTCCTAAAATGCTATTTTACATAGGAAATAGCTAAAGGGGCCTCCAGTTTGTCAGTGTTCCTACCACCTTATAATGTTTGTGATTTTGTAAAATATTATACTAGGTATCAAAACTATGGAACAGATTAAAGCAGGGAGGGGATTAAAGCAGACCGAGGGAGGGTGAATGGGGGGATCACACCTATGGTGCATAATGCAAGGGTACATGTCGGATCTATTAGTACAGAGTATAAATGTCTTAACACAATAATTAAGTAAACGAGATGTGGTATATATTAACCAGTGTGATGTGAGCGTTCCCAATTCTATATGAAATCAGTACATTGTACCCCATAAACGCATTAATATTTATGATCTATGTGTTTATGATTTAATAAAAAAAATAGAAATACCTTAAGAAAGGTTATCAAAATGAAAGGGGTGACTAGCATGAACTGTGTCAATAACACTAACAACTAACAATTAGCAAGCGCCCCATGAAATGTAAGGCACCATGCTAGATGCTGTACACATACTAACTTATTTAATCCTGTCAACCTAACTCTATTAGGTTATTATCACCATTTTAGTGTTAGGGAAATTAATGTTTTAAGGAGTTAAGCACTTGTGCAAATGATGGATAGAGGAGATATTTGAACCCAAGCAGTATAATTTCAAACTCTGCTTTCTTAACCATTGCTAACATTTCTGACTCTTAGTTTTCTTGTCTGTAAAAGGGATATAATAACTTTTGCATATGCAAAGGTATATCCATATCTTAGTGATCTTTTTTGTTTTATTTCCTTTGTCAATAAGAATCTGCTTATATTGATCTACCTGAACAGGCATAGCCCACAGATTGGGACACAGGAACAAAAACCACATGAGTTGATTGGTTTCAATGGCGACCAGGTTATTAATCTGTCCCAGGGTCATCTCACCCATGGATAAGTTAGATGTAGAAAGCCTGAGGATTTTATTGTATATCATGGCCTGCAAAGAAAATCAAAAAGGATGTGCTTAAAGTTCTAAACTTAAAATCAATACTATAATTATTTATTTTCATGGAGAAAAAATAGCAAACATTTTCATTTCTTTTTTGGAAAAAAAAAGGAATAAAACACTATAAATCCATCTTCTTAAATCAGCCAGTACAATGTTTCCATTTTAGTATAATTACTTTCAGTCCTCAACTAAATACAAACTTATTTTTTCCAGCGATACAATCAAAATATACATTCAACTTTGCACATAAGCTCTGGAACGAATAGAAATAACGGTAAGTACATGCAGGATTTCAAAATATTTTTCTTAATAGTATTTAAAACTACTAAGTTTTAATAGTTTTATATAGTATTGCTTCTATTGCTGGATGGTATATAGTATTTTCGACAAAGACCATTGAAAGTCTTTACGTACCAGCAGAGCTCCACGGAGGTTAATGCCAGTCTCTATGGTTACATAGTAGGAAGCCTGTAAAAACGTCCTTTGCAGAATAAGAGCCAAGAAGAGAAGAACTGCTAGAACATAAGCATTTTCAAGAAATTCCTTGGATGAGAGGGCCGCTGACATCTTATCCCAAAAGAAAAAAAAGAGACCAATGAAAACTAGTCTTTCTATAAACAGGTGTACAGTTTGTACTTATTAAAACATACATGATTTTTAAATATAAAAGCTCAAATGTCTGCACAATACAGCAGAGGGATGAGCCACAGCAAGGCCAATAGCTTTCCCTTGTAATGTCCACAGATGCAAATACAAACCAGTTAAATGCACAAAAATCCCAGTTGATAAATAAGATCACCAGAAAGGCCTAATTCTAGAAAAAAAGGTAAATTTTAATTTTAAAAAATTTGAGTACATTTCCTGCAATGGTATATTCTACTTTGTAATATAGTTGTTTAAAAAGCAGGAAGAAGTGAAAAAGAGAGAGAGAAATTAATTTTGACTCTAATTTAGAAGTAGAAACCGTGAACTAATAACTGGTCCTCAAGACCATTGGAATAAAAATACAAATGACGTATTCTTAGTAGGTTAAAATAACTCTACATACTTGACTTTTTCTGATTTTCATGTATCTTAATTTATATGAAATGAACAATAAATTATAAAATCATTGATTTGGTTCATGCTTTCTCCAGTAACAAAACATAACACATGAGATATTGTTTTAGTAGGAATATGACTACATTTAGCATCTGAATAAACACAGTTAATTGATTTTTGTTTGGAACAATAGCATAGGGCAACTTGTTGAAAAAGAGGGGAAGATAACCTTGACTAGGTACTTATGTTAACTTAGATGCTTCTCACTTTTTATCATTTATACCTAGTAAAATTCTACTTCTGGTCCTTTCCTCTTCTTTCATGGGAATAGATACAAAATTTACAAATCCCATTCCTTCCCAGAAAAACACCTGGATAATATGTATAAGGAGAAGCATGATGGAAGCCTCTATGGAGAATTTAAATATCTGCATGTAACTAGGCAAGTAGAAACAAAACATCCCAAAAGGGTAGTCAATGGTGAAAATATCTGGTGCACTATGATAATAATTGAATGCTAATGTGGCCTATGGACTGTGGGAACAAATGTGAACAGTTCACCATTTTCTGTTTAATGAGCTTATAACCTAGAGAGATAAGCATGTCCATAAGTAATATGCTTCACAATGAACTGTATCTATAAAGACCAATGAGTAGTGAAGAGTCTATTAAGGGAGCACCCAGGAGAGGCAAATTGCAGTGAGGACTATCAGACAAAGCCCAGTGAAGAGGTCTAATGTAATGTGGGCTTCACAGGGACTAAAGAGGACAGGGAATCAGACTGAAAGAATAGAAAAGGAAAATTGATTCATCTGGGTTGGAGTTTTATGTCTAAAACTAGGGAATTAATTCCTAGAAAGAAACCAGAACATTTGCAGAGCAGTCTTTCTTGAGTATAGAAAATAAGATTATGTATTTATAACAGTAAATGTATATCCCCAGAACATAACATAATATCTGATTTAAAATATCATGATGTGACTTGCCCTGATCATGATGAAACAGGGCAATGGCTTTCATATTCTAAGAAAAGAGAAATGTACAATATTACAAATCACATTGTTATATTACTGGTCACAGATTTCTAAAAAAGTGACTCAACCACCTCCCAGGTACTCCTGCATGAAAATTCTTTAAAGGATTTCTATAAAGATCAAATAAAACCATCACTGTGAAATTTCTGCACATAGCTCTGGCACACAGTAAATGCTTACTAAATGTTTATAGGCTCCGAAGCTCAGAAATAACTTTTTGGGCCAGATTCATTCAATGAATATATAAACACATGATTTTTCTCTACAAGGAAAATTACTGCTTTCTTTCTTTTAAAAAACATTCAATTCTCTGCGAATAAGTCTGTTTTGAACTTCTCAAAAAAACTGAATTAATAAAAAGTGACAATTGCAATGCAATCTGCCAATAATATGTTTCTTTTCGAAAGCACAGGAACTTACTCCAGTTGTATTATTTGTACCATTCTGGGTCTCATTCACACGCTGAACTATTCCAGAAATACAGAGAGGTCCAGCAAAACCCAGTAAGTCAGCCAGATAACGGAATGTGCTGCTAAGAAGAATTGGTCGCCCAAAAGCTCTGTACATCGCAAGCCATATAGATGGAGTCCGATTTGGATGATCTGCTGCTTTTTTCTGGAAAAAACAAAACAAAACAACAACAAAAAAAACAGATAGAATAAAATAAAATCACTTAGACCAGCAATTGATCTCAGTAATGATGGCACTGCTTTCTGACAGTTCTAAAATTAGTTAAAAGGGTAATACACACCATTCTGTATCCTTGAATTACATGCAAACAGGAGCTACTAAATACATTTTAATGAAACAGATAAAATGAGGACAGTTTTTCTAAGACTCTGTATTATTTTTAGTAATCAAAGGATGACACAAAATTCCTAAAGTTGACTTCACTTCTAATTCCCTAATATTTGGAAGATGTATTTCTGTTGTGAAAATTACCAAATAATGTTTTATGAGAAAGAAGACAGGAAAGTGCCAAGATCAAAGTTATTGGAAGACTGGTTAAGATCTCTGGAGTTACTAGATCACAAGACATTTACTTTCAAATTACCACAAACTGAGCAAAACAGATTATCCCAACCTCAAGTTGTTTCTCCTCTAGTATTTCCCATTTTTGTGAATAGTAGTCAAAACTTTTTAAAATTCTGAGAGACTGTATTTCCTATGCACAATAGCTTGGATATTTGACCTTTCAAAACCTGATGCTGAAATCTGATCCCCAATTTTGGAGATGGGGTTGAATAGGATGTGTTGGAGTCCTGGGGTGGATCCCTCCTAAACAGATTAATGCTTTTTCGTGGGGGGTGAATTCTTCCTGTGAGAGCTGAGAGTTAGTTGATAAAAAGATCCTAGCACCACCACCACCCCCCTCCCCTCCAATCTCTCTTGCTTCTTCTCTCACCATGTGGTCTTGGTATACTCAGACTCCCCTTCACCTTCTGTCATGAATAAGAAACAGTGTGTGGCCCTCACCACATGCAGATACCCAAACTTGAACTTTCCAGGCATCAGAACCATGGGTCAAAAACACTATTTTCTTTAAAATGACGTAGTTTCAGGCATTCCTTTAGAGCAATACATGCTGTGCTAAGATACTAGGTATTCCTCAAGAAACACAAAATGAAGGATGGCATCTTAACTTAAGTCAACTCATGACTTAAAACATTTACACTTGTTTGTTGTAAAGATTTTAAGACCTGAACAATCAATGTAATTAAGACTTAGGAAGGAGGTAAAGAAAGTTTTTTCACTGGGGCAAAGAAGCCAATTCAACGGAGTAGAATTTGGTTATGTTTCATATCCAACTCTCTGTGACAGTGAAGAATCTGAGTATTTTTTAAAGTTTATTGATATGACATTAACACACCAAGTACAATATAATCTCTTTGGTAAGGAGCACTCAGAAAGCTTAAGCTATGCTCAGGCTATGTTACAAATCTCTACTTTAGCAGAGAAGTTCAAAAATTTTTATGTAATACTTTTCCCAGAGGTAAAACCAGAGAAGTGACTCAGGTTCATTTGTAGTAACCATTTCCTGCCATATTAATTTCACAATACATATTTCTGACACGAAACAGAGCTTATTTTCATCATTTACCATAAGTGCTTTGTTGATTTTGATTTAGAACAGCCAAAAACTTATTAACTGATTCACCATACCCTTATTCCTTTCCAGTGTTGTTGAGAATACTAGTATTTTAAATGGCAATGATATGGGTAAATTATTGCAATAGAAAACACACCTACCCCTGTGGATTACATGCATGTGTGACTAGTTAGAATGATAAAAGACAAAATAAAAATAACCAAAACATTTCATCTTTAATATTTTAAACAATTATAAATATTTAAGAGAAGTGCCAGAGGAAGCCAATTTTGGCAGACATAGAGGATGATACATGGAGTAGGTAAAGCAATCTTCCTTTAATTAATTTCCCATGTTTGAACCAGAAAATCTAAATTTTAGTCAATTATTATTAACATAAGTCTTTTAATGTCTTAAAAGTAGTTTTTACTAGAAGGGCTCGATTTTACCTTTATATAACAAAATTATTACAAGATGCTTGAGAAAAGACATAATAACAAAAATTTCATGAGTAATAATAGTCTCTGTTAACGTGAATTTGTTATACATGATTATTGACCTTAATTCTTACTTTCCATTTGGTCACACGTCCCAGACAAAGGATAGTTTTCTATTTTCCTCATGTATTGACTAGGCAACTAACACAACATAATCATACTTATTAGCTCTTACAGTCTTCCCAATTAACATGACTCAAAACTATAGGAGAAGACAAGAAATTTGCTCTTCCTTAACCATAGATATTATTTATTTAAGCTTTGTGTCTATTATACTTAATAGTTTCATTCTGCATAATTAAGGATATTAAAGACAAGCACTAAATTACCTTTTGTTCTTCATATGCATCTTTCAGGCAAACATAATTTGTTACTGCCCTCATTGCTATTGGCAATTTCCCAATGGCCTTCAGATCAATAGGCTTTTTGTGAGCAGAGATGATAAGTGTGTTCATCCACCAGTATGTTGCTTTTGACAGTAAATTCACAAACGGTTGAAGAAATCTCACTCCTAGATCCTGGAGATCTTCAGGAGGCTTTACTTTCTGAGGATTCATGAAAAATACGTATCTCTATGGCAAAAGATAAAAACAATCCTCAATGCAACAATTGGTTCAATTCTTCCTCTTTGCATTAAAAATAAAATTTCAACCATCTTTATATTTTCATTTCAGATGACCAAAATGTATATTTTAATGCCTCCTTCCATCTCTTTCTGAAATATTTTTTGAAATATTTTCCTCTGTTATGATTGGATTAACCTGTTAAATGCCAGAATTTCACATTTAATCCTCTTGGGGTCAATTCTAAACAATCAGCCTTTTAACAGATAGCTAATACTAAGAACCAATCTTTCATGATATCTAGGGGTAGAGTGAACTAAATTAAGATTTTTTTGGTTATTCAGATTTTAAAACGTTTTCAATGCCATCATTGAATTCCCTCTGTGGATCTGTGGTTTGCTGGTGTTAAGTGACTGTTCTTCACATTCACTGCAACACACATATTTTCACTCATAGAGCAACTTTGAAGTTCTCTGTAGAAAATGAATATGGCAAAATTTGTCTCTAATTTATCTCACACAACACACCTAATGTGATGTGTGGGAAGTACAATAGATTTGTAATTACAGACCAAGAGACCAGGTGTGGGTCTTGACAATATTACTTTAAGTATATAGCTAAAGTTATCTCTATAAAAGTTATATCATCAGTGAAATGAACAATCTGGGTTAGATTATCTTGTTTTTAGTTCTAAATTCTGGGACTACAGTATTTCACTTAGCCCTGTTGTGTTGTGGACCAATCATGGATGATGAAACTTCCTGCTGAGAACAATTGTTTCTGTAATATGAACTAAGCATAATGTTTGGCACAGAGCGAGCACTCCATTCATCAGTATCTATGAATGTCCAAATAGATTCTGGGGTCTACTGAGACGGCCTGAAGTTTAGTGATTAGTTCAACTTTATGTTTACATATTTACATCAAATATATTTTTTCATTCTCTTCAATAGTAAAGATTTATGACGAACCATAATCTTTCAAATTGGTGTCTTGAATACAAGTAGCTAAATGAAAATCATTAGACACCTACTCTGACTCGAATAACGTTGATCTCCACAGCCATCAGGAGCCCATTCAAGATGACCATCATGCCCGTGATGCAGAAACGCAGGTCTGATAAGTCCCAACCACACTGCCAGTACTTCACCAATTTTATTGTTTTTGTAATAAAGGCCATTACCCAATACAGGAATAGGGCTAGAAAAATAAAAGAAAAAATGAAAAAATGCAATCTTTTCCTGATTTTTTTCAAACTTCACTAACATTTCAAAATAAGTATAATGCTTTTTAATAACAAAGATAATTTTAAATACCCTATTTATGAACAGTTATATTTGATAAGCATGATAAGGATCCATCATATATGTTTGAGTGCACTTTGGGAGTTTTGAATTGGATGTATGATCTAATAAGTTAAAAATGTTGAGTGTTTCCACTCTGATTATATGCGATAGATGGAAAAATATAAGGAGACTCATAAATAGAGATAATCTAGACTCTTCAAAATTTATGTGACATTCTGTATATTTTAAAAGTGGTTTTATCTTCTGGTCTTGCTTTCTAAGAGCCCTGATTATATGAATAATTTACAGGTTGGTACCTGTGAACCTACCCATTAAGTGTTTTGCGACTCTTGGATGTATGTCTGCTGGTATTACTCTGACATTAGCACAGAACTCATGTAACTATGTAATGGGGCTTCTGTTTTACAGATCATCATTCAAGTATAAAGTGACTTATTTTACATTAAATAGTTTGAAATACCACCCTCATCCACAGAGAATGGTGATCTTATAGGGCAAACACAGACCTCAAACAGACCAAAAAGGTAGTAATTATATTGTCTTAAATAACCATGACCAGCATTTTACAGCAAATACGAGATGGAAGCTAAGACTCTCCTAGAAATCTGTTGGCAAGGATTTGGTCTACTTTAAATTTTGAATAAAGGTCAGTACAAATGAATATGGCATAAGAAAGAAGACCTCTAAAAGACAATTCAGTTTGGACAACACTTATCAGACTCAGAAGAGTTAAGAGTGATCACAACTTCCTAAGTGAAAAATAACTCACCATTGGTATATGAACTAAAGGTATATCTTGTTTTAGCTTACAGTACAGACATCATCAGAATGGATTTAGGGAGGAGAAAGATCAAATTTTATGCTATCTAAAGATACTCCCCTTAAATACTAAAAATATTCCCCTCCAATACTAGAAAGCATGGATTAAAAATAAGTGGGTGGGAAAGATAATACAATAAAAACAGCGAGTATAAGAAACCTGGAGTGGCTATATTTATGTCAAACAAAGTAGACTTTAACACAAAGAATATTAGCAGAAATAAGATTTAATGATAAGGGTCAATTTTTCAGAAAGACACAACAGTCAAAAATATGGACATGAATGAAGACTTACAAGATTTGAGCACTCTCAATTACCTCATACTATTTGATACTTAAAAAAGTATTTAATATTTAGTACATAAAAGTACACATAACATCTTCAGAATGTTTATTCTTGATCAGTGTATGTGGTACTAGAAAAGACTTTGTGTTCACTCATAAAAGAAAAAGCAATAAATTTAAAATAACAAAAATCATATGGAATATGTTCTCTGATCACAATAAAATTAAATTTGAAAACCAAGAATTCATATTATTCATCTAATCAGGGCTCTTAGAAAGCAAGACCAAAAGATAAAGCCACTTTTTAAATTTACAGAATAGCTTTCTATTGTTGCTTAACAAATTATGTGGCCAGGAGCAGTGGCTCATGCCTGTAATCCTAGCACTCTGGAAGGCCGAGGCAGGTGGATTGACTGAGCTTAGGAGTTTGAGACCAGTTGTTGGTTAAGCCCATGTTTATCAGGTGACCGCAGGAGAATAAATTAGGGTTGCTTTCCTATGCTTCTCACTCCTAACCCACTCTGACAGAACTTATGATGAGAAAAGAGAAAAAAAAGCTTGATCATACTTACCTAAAAGTAATTTAGGAAAATTTGACGTTTCAATATTATGATAATACACTATGGATGTTGTAGTGGCAACAAACCCCATCACAGCTGGCATGAAGAGGTGAAGATGCCTGGACTCCCGCCGCCTATGAAGAGCAGCACGTCAGTGTCGAAAGGTGGTGGCTCCAGATAATTTCTCATTTCCCCCCAGCCTTTTCATTAAAACTCTCTCTCAGCAATAAGGTATTTAAAATATTAAATACAGTATTAATTGCTAAAAGAATGCACAAGGGAAGGATAGAAGGAAAGAAGGACATGGTTCTGTAGGAAGGACTTACCTGCAGAATTTACCATGGAGGGCTGAGTAATCACTGCAAACTGTACCTTAAAACACTTACAACAAAACAAATGCATAGCTCCTATACTGAAGGGCAGAAGTGCTGAGATAATTTAACAAGTAAAGCAACTAAAAACAGCCCAATGAATCTGAACTGTGTGTACAAACTATGTGTTTATTCCTTTGACAGTTTTCCCAAACTGTAGGATCTGCAGTGATTTCTCCATTCTCATTAATTCATTCAATGCAAATGTATCCATTGGTCCAGAAAATTTACATTTCAGGGATGCATTGATGAATAAAATACAGGATGGCTATAAAGTCTGTATGCAATTGACTAATGTTTTGCACACAAACTTTATGGCCACCCTGTGTAATACAAATACATAGTGTCAGAGGCCACAAAATCTAGGGTCTATTGGGGAAATGAACAGCAAATAAGAAATTATAACACAAGTGAAGAGAAAGTGAGAGCACCCCGGGCTCGTGTCTAGAACACAGAGATTTCACCTTGTGAAGGAAGTGACCTCTAAAATAAGACTTCGTGCATGAGGAATTGCCACCCAGAGGAAGAACATTCCTGCCCAGATGTGTTCAAGGATGTTACAAGCAGTTCAGTACAAGGACAACTGCAGGAGACTGGGCTCCACTCTGAGGGCCACAGAAAGCTCCATGTGAATGGGAGATACGAGACGATTAGATTCACAGGGTGGGCAGCCGTCAACTCCAATGGCATTAATAATGCCACAGAGTAAAACATTTAACTTTTCTCCAATTACTTGAATATATTTGCTTATAAATGGTTTAGAAAAGAGTGACTAGTTCAAGATTGGAAGAAAAGGGTCATTTGAGAAAGCAATTTCATAAGAGGCAAGGTTGACAGTGGGAACTGAAATATGAAAAGGAATCCACTGGTCAGGAAGCTGGGCACTTTCAAAAGAGGGAACAAAATGTGCAAATAAATAACAAGCATGAAATGGTGTCATGTGTTCAAAATTACAAGTAGTTTAATATTCTTGAAATAAAATACTTGAGATAAGATGGATCATAAAAGGCCTTGTCTACCATGGTAAGGCTCAGGGATAGGGATCTCTTCTTCAGAAATCGAAACACTTTAACAGGTAGGTGGAATGGTCAGATTTGTATTTGAAATGGGTCACTTTGGCAGTATGTGGATGAGGGAATTGATAGATAATATATGGATTTGTAGAAGGAGAGAAACAGAATGAAGAAAAATTGGAAACAATAAACCATGGGTGATAATGAAGGCCTAACTTAAGTTTTGGCAGCAATAACAGGAATTAATATCCATGGAAAAAAATCAATTGTTAAAATGGACAGGACAGGAAAATAGTGTTAGAGGCAATGAACAGGTAGAAAATAACATTCAGGCCGATGGTTGTGTAACCAAATAAGGTATTAAGAGGATGAGCAGATTGGAAGGCGGAAGCAAATAAGACTCAGTGGAGATGGGCGAATTGTAAAGGTCTCTAATAAACATGCAAAGGGAACTGTCCAATAGATAAAGGGAGAGATTTGGAACGTTACCAATGATATAACTTGGAATCATTATAGACATGATAACAATTACTTGAATGTAATATGATGCATTTAAAAACTACCCACCAGCTCCCATAAATAGTTCAGAATGGTTAAAGTGAAAAAAAAGGAGATAAATATTTCATCAGCACAGAAATTAAGAAAAGCCTCAAATATTCTCTGATTATTAAATCAAAAAGAATCCAAAACTCACTTACTGAATATTTAGAAAATTCAAAAGGAGCACACTCCCTATCAAAAACTATAAGGTCACCATCATATCTAGAAGAAAATTTATGACCTTAGGAAAGAATTATGAGAAATAAATGAGTCTATTTAAGAAGTGAGAAAAAATAAGAAAACATTATAAGGGAAGAAATTATAAAGAATTAATAGAGATAATAGAAGCTACGGTAAGATTTTATACTTCTTGTGGCATTTCTTTATTAAGGATTTAACATGTATTTTAGCCATGCTGGTATTTTTTACTAGAATTGCTATTATTCTATTAGTTTTCCATATACAGAGTTGCACAGGTTCTGAGTGTTCTCCCATTCTTATTTTTTTCTTAAGCTCTGTTATGTTTTTTTAGAGTGTGGTTTTTAGACCTCAGTGGCTTGGTAACAGCTCTTATATCATATTAGAGTAAAAAATCTTCAGTCAGAAAGTTAGAAAAAAAAATTGAAAAACAATTACCTCACAAAGGTCAAAAAATAATCTCAAAAAAGAGAAGATAATAAAAATAAAAACCTAAATAGAAATGCAAAAGTGAAGATTTTAATACACTGCTTTTAGAATTTCGTTAAGTACACAAAATAATCAACATAGAGGACTTTAGAAACCCAATCAGTAAACTCATTTTGTCTCCAACAAAAGTAAATATATTACTTTCTAATACTCATTAAATACTTTCAAAATCATCATATATTTGACTACAATGACTATTACTTTCCAAAATGTAATAATTTTACAAACTACATGCTTTGAATAAACCAATCCAATTAAACTAAACAGCAAACTGAAAAATGATTTCTACACCTAGGAGAGTATTTAAGCTGGAATCACTGAATTACATAGAAATAAAAGGAGAACAAAAAAAACCTGTACAAAACAGACAAGGATGTTCCAAAAAAAATTAATAGTGTTAATTGTTTATATTACTAAAAATGAACATTAGGAAAGTCGATTAGGAAAGACTTGCATTGGTTCCCTAATGAGAATGAGCATTTATTATATATTAAATAGAGTTCATAAAGATTTTGTTAAAAAAGAGAAGGGAGGAATGATCAGCAGGGTCAAAAGTAATAATTATGACAAAGATAAAGGTATACATTAACGTGTCATTAATGATCACAGAGATTCTTGTAGAGATAGTTTCCAGAGCAAGAAAGAGCAAGAGAGAAAGAACTTTTGTGTTTGGAAGTAACTGGAAAACAACTTTTTGAAAAGCCTGGATAAAGGGGGAAAGAAGAAAAAGTCTAAAGAATGGGAGAGCATAGACAAGATCAAGGGTATGTTTTGCCTGTCTATCTGTAGGAAGGCCTCGAGTATCACCACCACTACAAACAAGTTTCCCCGTTAGCATAGGTCACTATCATGTGCTCAGCCTGTGTTTTCCAAGTCTCTCACTGAACATCATCAACTGCCAGGCTGGAAAGGAAGAGGTCTCCTTATTCACAGAACATCAAGTTTTTAAGATATATTGGACTGATCTATCATCAATTTTGTATTAATCCATACACATAGAAACACCGAGTCAGCCTAAATCTTAATGAAATTAAAAAATTAAGACTAGAATTGACTGTGCTAGTGCAAATATACCAAAGGTTTGAAACAGTAATCAGTAAGATAATAAGATGGCTTCCTACCAAGCTTCTAAATGCTGGGGGAGATGGTATGTACTAATGAGTCTCTGATTTTTCTTATCAGAAATGAAGGCATGCACATATCTGCACCAGACCCTTATAAAGCATTACGTGAAGTTAGCTCCATGGCAAGAGTCTAAAAATTTCATTACTTGCTAATTGCAATAGAAAAACATAAACACATGTTGGGAGAGGTTCTGATTAGATAAGAAGAAAATTATTTCTGGAGGTTTCCTTTTCACAGTTTAAAAGGCCTTCTTCTGTTAACTCTTCTTGAAAGATATTATCATTTACTATAAATTCATAATGAAAATTTTCCTTTTACAGTCCCTGGTTGTGAATGAGATAGGTTCTATAGGTTTGTTCTGAAGTTGAATTTGTGTGTAAGTTGGAACAGGTACATTTATCTATTAAGTAATAAACTCCCTTCACAAGGGCAAGTCATACCTCAGTCAGATGTTTGTAACTTGGGGACTTACTGTCATGACCTCTGTTTTTAAGCGCAAGTTATACATGAGTTGGATGTTTTAACTCGGGAACTCCCCGTACTTAACTTTATCTTCTCACTAGATGAGAAAAAATATTCTCCCCAGTTTATCTTCAGGTTGATAAATGCAGTTCATTGTATTCCAACTGCCTAATACAAACGATGTCTTTTTTAAGAATGACAAAATTCCTTCAAAAATATTGCTTTCATGGAAAATCTTGATATTATAACAATTTTCTGCTTTGCTTCAATTTTTGTGAGTCTATCCTCACTGGTTCCTGGACTTCTTTAATGCCTGCTTCATCTGTCTTTGCTTCTTTACAAAATAAACGGAAACATCTGAGAACTGATTAATGTGTAAATTGCACATGAACTTTATGGTTACCCTGCATAGCTATCAAAACTATATCTGATATAGGCAATCTTTCCCTTTATACCTATTTTTAAAGATAAATTAAACATAGGAATGTTTAGAAGGAGAGAAGAATTTTCTGCAAGGGCCACATGGATCAGGAAGTATATAAAACCCATGTGTGGGCATGTCAGTGACCTGAACTTGTGTTATCAGATAAACATGTAGCAACACAAAAATGCAGATGAAACCAGGGTTATCGTATAAAATGGGTAACAGCTGTCATTCCTAATGTGTTAGGCCCCATGAGGTAACCCGGCCTTGATGTGCTTTTAGCTCCACCTGTATCGATGATATCCCTGCTGGTATGTTGTAACGGGGTAACGCACATCAGCCACTTACGAGTCTGAAACAATACCCTCTGCTATTTCACAAACATGCACGAACAGGAGCGCAAATGTAAGAATCCATCTCAGGTTATGTCCAGGAAAATGAAGCCACGTGTTGTGATGAATTTGTACTTTTGAACTTTGGCTCCCCCACCCTGAAAGAAAAGTTAAAAAGAGATAAACAAAAGAATCAATTACAATCATGGAAATAACTTACAGTATGTACATTATGATACACTTTTGGGGTATGGGCTCCTGGAACATTATTGTTTTCTAGGGTAGCAATGGAAATCCTGGTCTATTTTCCTTATGTTAAAAAATGACAATTTCAATTAATTTTATAAGACTGCCTAGGCTAACGCATGAACATTTGTTTCACTGCTCAGGAATAACCCCAACTCTAGATGACAATATGGTTTTATCTAATGCTACTCAGGTCTTCCTGACAGCTTTCTGATAAATTCAAAAGGAAAGCAATTGATGATCATAATAAACGAAATTTGGTATCTAAAGTATTTCAAAACTTGGGATGTGTGGGAGACTAACAAAAAAAAAAAAAGACTTATTTGGTTATGAACTTCAAGACTCATTAGTAAGTCAACTCTTAATCATATGTCTATGATATGAGAAAAATTGTGGCAAAGTGGTATTGATGCTTTTCTTAAAGTTAACGATCTTGGAAGCAGGCTCAAAAACATTATAGTTCTACAGTTAACTCATCACCAAAGAAGAAATTCAAGGTGACATTTTAGTAACCCTCTTCATATATGGAATACTAGGGAGGGATTCCACTTTTGTCTGCTTTTGTTCCCTTATTTTCTCGTTTTTTTGCCAGTCACAAAGAATGCCCTTTGGCCAAAAGTAGAAAAATGGATATTTTCTACCCCATAGAAAAAAAAGCTCCATAAACTCCAAGGATAAATGGAGATTTGTGCTTGAAAAATTGCAGAAATTAATTTCTGAATAAGCACAAGTTACCCCTGAAAAACTCCATGAAAGGAAAGTTGGTGCGTGTTGTTTCCAGATTTACTTCATCCTTGGAAGGTTAGTTATACTCAGTATGTTCTAGTGCAACTTTATGCTACAAACTCTTGTAGGAAAATTCCATGCCTTTTTTGCAACATTATACTTTTCCTAGCAACTGATACTTCTCTGATACTTATTTATTATCCCTCTCTAAGGTTAGTAGCCCATGCTATAAATGAAGTCTGCATTTTACTCCACTGCCCTTTCACAATGTCCATTCCAATTCCACTCTATTCCAATACCCTGGTTGTCAGCCGCTCTGATGGATATTAGGGATGCAAAAGGGAATGTCATAGTCCTTGCTCTCCAGAAGTTAATTAAATGTCAAAAATAAATTATTAATTGCAATTAACAATTTAAAAAAATATTTTTCTACTTTTGGCCAAAGAGCCTCCTAAAACCCTACAAATAATGTCACAAAAACAATGGCTATCTATTTCTACATATGGCCGCTCTCATCCCAATACATTTAACGTCTGAACATTTATTTAAAACAAATATGTATCAAGAGTTACATTGGCCTCTCTATATACCATATGACAGAGATTCTTTAATCTCTATTAGAATAATCCCAAGGGCATGTTATCCTCATAATGAATATGTGTTAAGTAAACAAGTAAAAGCATATAAATTATCTTTAAATTTTCCTTTAAAGTATACCATTAAATTATTGTAGTTCTCTTAAGAAAACCCATCTGGTAACTTTTCCATTTATTTTTATAGGCAAAATCATGCATGGGAAAATTAAACACAAATAATTAAAAATAGCAGTAACCTCCTCTGAAAACCCAGGATGTGGGAAGAGTAACAAGATCAGGAAATGTTATGCAGAGGGAGTCTCTTTCATTCTTACTATTATATTCCTTGAGGTGAGTGGAAGTAGTTCAATGGATATATAGTATATTAACCTTCATCATTTTAGATACCAAAATACTGTATAATATTTAAAAAGTTAAATGATCTATTTTGGTGGTTTGAGAGAAGTTAGAATAATCATAAATAAGTGCCCTAAATAACTGGATTTGGGACATATGTAAACTATGGAATCATATGGGAAACTATATTGTAATATTTATTACTTTCCAAATAGTTTGTGTATGTGCTCTTTCTACCCCAAACACAAGCTTTAATCTGCACATTCTGTATCTTTCGGGTCCCCAAACATGTCCTTCACCCTATCCTACCTGCCTCAAGAAGAGCACCTGTAAGTGGGCTCACAATGTGGCATAGTCATTTCTCTTGATTTTGACACATCTCCATTACATTCTTCCTGGAAGACAAGTACTCTGTCCTGCCTACCCATTCTTCACTCCCTTATTAGCACAAAGCGATTATTTAACAGATGCTTTCGCTCCATCTATAAAATTACCCCTTTCCTTCTTTTTCAAAAACTACCACCGCTGCCTGCAGGTTACTAATAAGTGATCATGTGACGGCTGTCACACCTATGAAATATTACATGCCATAAATGCATAATTGGAAGCACAAATACTTGCTTGTTCATTTCTCACAGATTTACACTTTAGCTTACTTGTTGGAGAAATTAAGTCAAAATTATCCCAAATCTCAGCCCTTAATAAGAATTATAAACATCGGGCGGTATATTATAGGACATTAGATTACTTACCAATGAACAATATTGGAAAAGTGATAAACAAAAGGAAGACATGAGGGACCAGGTTGAGGGCATCCACAAAGCAGGGGTTTTCTAATACACCATCATAGATATTATACGAAGAAATGTTGTTACCACAAAATGAAAGGCTCATTTCTTCTTATATTGTTCACTCTAAAAGGGTGAGAAATAAGAAAGAAAATCCCCTCTGATTATTAAGCTCTCTTTCATAAAACTATATCCTTAAATAGGTGATAATATAATAAAATTAGTTGCCCTTATTTTTTTCATTTGATGAAGTAGGAAACTCTGTGCTACAGTAACTTGAGTGCTGCTTACAAAAGTTCTACAAACGTTCTATAAATGTTTCCTATAAATCCTCTATAAGGTTTTCTTTTTCATACTTTTTTCTAGAAGAAATATTTTAATTTGAAAACTATAATTATAATTAATGTCTACCCATAGAGATAACCTCCAAATAGTCGGTCTGTCTGCCTAAAATGATTCAAAGAACAAAAATAGCAATATATCACAAAAAAGCAGGAGAAAAAATTGAACTAATGACCAAAAGGTCAAAAGGGTGTAATTTCACATTCTTCCTCACATTCATTGAAAATGCTTTAGGAACAACTTCAGCTGGACACAGTTTTCTGAAACATTTCATTAATTGCAGAACATAGTAATACACAGAGGTGAACGTGGCCAGTAAGAGATGTCAATCTTTCTCTGAAGAATATTAAAAATCCAGTGCTCAAGACAAATTAAATATTGCTCAAGTAGCAAGTTAATGAAAATACTCCAGACCCATCATTAGAATATTCTCACATGAAATGCACTCGAGTTTAAAACCAAGGGTGTCGTTTAATTGGAAATCTGTACTTCATGAGAATATAAGCAGATGAGTTTAGAGAGGAAACAGAGGCCAAGATCATGCAGGGCTTCCTAAGTCATTGTCAGGACTTTGGCTTCTACTCTGAGAGAAGGAGGCCCCTGGAGCTCTTTGAGCAGAGGAGTGATAAGCTCTCACTTAAATTCTATTAATAAATGGATACCTCTTAGTGCTGTGCTAAAACAGATAGAGGAATGAAGGTCTGTTCCATAAACACTGCTGTGAAATTTCAGCAAGAGCTTTAGCATTCTAAAAACACCTTTCATAACACCTGCTGTTTACTCAGCACCTACTAAATTCTGGGCACTGTGCATCAATTATCTTATGTCCTCAGACCAATCTTGTAAGGTCTGTGGTGTTATTTCCTTTTTATAGAGAAAGGTACTGAGGTCCAGAGAGGTTTAATACTGTGCCAACCAGTAGAGGAATCATATCCACTCCCACTTGTCTGACATAGGAACTATGACTTTCCACTGCATTGTGCAACCTCCAACTTGTTTTTTTAAGAAATTTTCTCATCTATTTTGAAAACAAGTAGCAGTTTAAGATTGTAACCTCCCTGGCCTTTGTTTCTTGTATGCATTTATGACACACTGGATTCTGAGTTAGACTATTAAAGGTTGGCAAAATTGTGATTGACTAACATAGTATCTATTCTTTCTTTCCTTTCATTGACAATTGACTTAGCAATGGTCACAGACCATTTTTCTCTAATAGTTTTCCTAGAAAAGAAACAAAGAATGGTAGTAAATTATTGGAGAAATAAAATTTTGAACAAAAATTTTATAAAGCATTACATGAATACAACAGCTGGAGAGTCTGTGTATTTACAATCTTAAATGCCTATACAGAAACTTTCTCAGTATTATTTCTGATGACCCCTTCTTTGATAAATCACATGTATGGACTCTAGCGAATATTTTTCTCATCTTTAAAAAAATTTTTTTTAATTCAAAATGAAGTTATGCAATTGGCAAATTCTTATAAGTGATTAACATTCTAAGCTGAATAAAAGAATGTAGAATGAACTAAGATTTTTAAAAATGGAAGTTATTGACTCGTCTGTGTATGTGAGATGTGTCTCTGATAAAGAGGGAATAAAACAAAACCTAAAAAATAACATTGAGTAATGTAATCTTTAAGACTACTTCCTTTATTTGGAAGAAATGATAAAAGGAAACTTAAAGCCCACTTTAAATTGAAAAACATGTATAAACTGTTTCCTAGCATGAACCAGAAAATAATTTTTGCTTTAGCTACTTTTATAATTTTGTCCAAAATGATAATACTCCACTTGGCCACATTTATAAACGATTATCATTGAGCCAGATGCTAAAATACATATAATCTGAACTTGCAAATCACCTCCTTCATTAGCTATAAGAATTGCCTGCCTAGTGTTTATTCAGTCTTGAAACCTATCAATTAAATCATCTTTGGATAAAGATGTATAACCCTAGAAAGAAAATCTCAATGAAGTACAACATGGAAAAAGTCTGAGAACCTTTTTAGCTATATATCAGATTACTAGGAATGCAATCGTGCAAAAGACGGAAACAGTGCCTGTGATTTTAGACTATATAAATCAGACTCTGTTAGTCCCAGTAGTTCTTGGTGTACTCGGGTATATGATATAAAAGACAGGAAATTATCCAATGACAAAATCATGCAAAGATGTGTGCCTTGACTTGGTAAAGGCAAAGCTGTAGAGTGATTTCCTCTTTCTGTATGATCTCTGACTTCTCATCCTCCCTGGCTCCCAGCCTGTGCACTACCTCTTACCACATGGCTCCTTTTACCTTTTCTTTTGCTTCCTCATACAGCTTTTGCCCTTGACCCTTAGTTGCCTTTGCAGGTAGGTATCCAGTGATCACATGACATATTCTAACAGCCAGCTCACATCACAACCCCAAAAGAGGGAAGGAGCAAATTTATTGCAGATATCTTGATAATTATGGTGTTAATCAAAGACATTTTATTCAATCAGGATGTCTAAATAATTCTTAAATTTCCAATTATCATTCAAGGTTTCCTTCCCAGGAATCATGTTAAGTGGGGGAAGCAGGTCCACATCCACATGCTGACTTATAAACTATGACTTTCCACTTCTTCATGCAACCTCCAACTTGTTTTTTTAAGAGATTATGTCATCTATTCTTGAAAGCAAGTAGCAGCAGTTTAAGTTTGTACCCTTGCTGGTCTTTGTTTCACATGTTTATGTCACACTGGATTTTGAGTGAGATTATTACAGGCTGTCAAAATTGTGATTGACCAACATCGTTTTCTTTCTTTCAAGGAATGCTTTGGGAAGGGAAGGGATTGCTGTTCTTGCTGACTAAACTCTGGGTCACCTGACATCCTCCAGCCCCGCCCCTTCTGGGGCTGCCTAGGTTCAGAGAAACACTGACAAAGACCCTCTATCAAGGAGGGAGAAGAGGACATAGGAGAAGACATAGCATTTTCCTCCCACTGAAACACTGACAGGCATTCCAGTGTTTATGAGAGTTGATAGAACTCAACTGAATGAACTTTAAAGAGGAAGATCAAAAGTGAAACTTTGATTGTAAGGATGATTTATACAACAGAAAACTTAAAATGAAAATAATCTCCAGGCTCTAATTTATGATTTCATGGCAAGAACAGTACTTTCAGTATTCTTATTCCTTAAAATGCACTGTAGGAAGTTCCACACCCCAAGATTTTAAATTTAGCCAGTTACTATAGCAATTGACTTATTAGCTCTGTTGGCTCTTCTGTAAGAGGAGAAAGGAGTTATTTGATTTATAAGGATTCTTTAAGATGTGAAGGTATACCAGGTATACCACTTATTTCTGCCAGCCCCCTCTACTTTGCCAGTCTACTTTGGAAGTAGACTCTTAGTAAAGTAAATGAAAACAAGCTCTCTTTCCTGTTCATCCAGTAGAAAGTGTCCACTCTAATTAAATAGGAATTCCAGAGAACAGAAAATGCTGGAAAACACCTGAAGAAAACATACTAAATTCCATATAAAATTTTCATTGTTGCATAGAAAACAATTCATTCTTTAGTTATTTAGAGGTTAACCAAATTGTGTTATGAGAGAGAAACATGACATTTTAAACAACTTAGCGCTTTATAATTATCTAGGGTATTTTCAGGAGAGAGATCCCTCCTGAAACAACTTCTTTGAAGTAATAACTTCTTTGAAGTTGTTTAGTCGATGCTTCATGAAAAAAACTAGATGTCTCTCTAGCTAGCTAGCTATGACAGATCCAAGTAGGAAAATCACAGCAAAAAAGACCACTGACTTCTGACTGAGTTGCTGATTGCAATCCACCCATTTCCTCTCTAGTAGCTGTGAAATGCTATCCTGCACCGAAAGAAATGCTTCAACTACTCAGCAGATATGCCTCAGACAGACGCTGGAGTGAGACTTTAAAAAGAAAATCCAAACCGAACAAATAAAGCAGAAAATACATAAATACCTTGGTGCTGCTTCAAACCCCTGTGGGTGCACTTGTGCTACTTTCAAAACATCAGACTACCTACACTGTGTTAAGCTGTAAATTTCAAACCGGGACGCAGAACTCCTAAAAAAAAAGAAAAAAAAGAAAAAACTAGCAAAATTAAGCAGTTAGAAAGCTACTTCACGGACGCTACTAAAAATGCAATAATAACTCTTTTCCCTGTTTCCAGTTGGTTTGTGTAGAAGCCGGCAGTTTTGGAGTAAAACTGGAAACCTGACCCCCACCGCCACCCCCTCTCTTCCCCGCCGGGCCTCATCCCTTAATCCTAGAAATAGCGAGAGAGGCAGCGAAGCGCCGAGAGAGCGAGCGGACGCCTTTGGTTGCCGAAATGTTAGATCAAAACCGACAGTTTACAGTCACCACTTAAAAACTTTAAATGAAATATATGGAAAAGACACGGATTCACTTACTCCGATGACAGTTTTCCTCCCCTAGCAGAAGCACGCAGCGCCGCCCGAGCAGATTATTTTTAGGGTGGTGGGAGATCAGCTGCTGCCTCCTATCGAGTTTCTAAATTGCACAAACCGCCCTGGGCCGGGGCGGACACTGCGACTCCGAGGCAGGAAACGCGGCAGAAGCCCCGCGCGCCGCGCCCGCTCCGGAGACCCTCCCCGCCGCCGCTCTGCCCCGCTTTCCGCTCCGGAGCCGCCAACCTGGGGCGCGAGATGCGGAGATTTTTACAAACCCAGTAAGAGGTGACCCCCAAATTTCGCGAGACACGGAGACTTGCAATATATGATTCAAGTCTGGTTTTCAAACGTCAAAACAGGGTACTCGTATCCCACCCCCACGGTCTGTAAGCACCTTTTTATTAGCCTCTCAGGGAAAAGGATTTGGGGTTTCACTGTTCGGATCCGGGAAATGAGACGGGCTCGTTCTCAGTAGAGGAGCCGCGGCCGAGCCGACCTAGCGTGCGCGCAGCTCTTGGTGCGGCCGGGCTGCCTCGATTCGAACTGTCCCCCCAGCGACCCGGAAAACTCGGTCGCCCCTTGGACCGGGAGCCGCGCTGTCAAAAGGCGACCCTCGCCCGAGTGCCCCAAAGCGAGCCTTAGTTCCCACCGGCTGCACAGTTCGTTCCCGGTCGCTCGCTCGCAACGTGGACTCTCGGGAGAACTTGCTCGTTAACGCGATCGCCCCACCACCACCACTCCCCCCAAACGCAAGCGGTGAATTATGCCCCCGACAACGCTCTTCAATTAATACTGAGTTTTCTCAAGGGCTACTTCTGAGTCACCATGAAATAGTCATTGCTTTCAGACTGTCCTCGTCTGATGAAGGATGGTCGGCCGGGCGCGCCGCTGTCTCCCGAGCCTCTGCGCCCACCCCCAAGGCGCGCTGCTCTAGGACTGTGGCTGCGGAGCTGGTCCCCAGACCCGAACCCTCAAAACACCTGAGGGCCCCGCGTCTCTGAACTGTGAACACAGGCCGACCCGGACCTGCCACTCCCCGGGGACGTCCCTGCTGCTGCTCTCTCTCCTCGGGTGAACCAGTGCCCTCCCTGAGGCTGTGACAGGGGCTTGAACCCGCGGCCGCGGAAGGTCTGCGAGGCCAGCTGGGGGCGGAACCCGGGAGGGTCTAAAGACCCAGTTCCTGCCGCCTTTGAACGCTTGATGACAATACCCTGGGGCTGTTCGCTGCGACACTGGCTCAGGGAGAAAAGAGCACGTACTTCCAGAATGAACAGAACATCTCGGCTGTGGGTGGAACCCGGGGAGACTGGCGAGCGAGCTGGAGGGGGACCCAGAGGCTCCCCAGAGCGTCTGTAAAAAGAGAACTGTAAATAGTGGGTGCAGATAATCCCACACTGCATACTCTAATTGTGACAACACAAGATGAAGTTGACTTGATTCTTTTTAATATTACTAGTACCAACGTCAATTTTAACGATCCAAAATCGTGCTTATTGTAGAAACTTTGGAAGATCTGAAGGTTAAAGGAGATCCATGACCTCCCCACTGCCCTCTGCTCAGAAAACTACTGAAAATACATTTTTAAAAAACAAACATAGGCTGTGGCTTCTTGGCCTGTTGTCTAAGATCAAGTGTGTAAAATAAAGACAGGAGATGTGGGGCATTGATAAGATGGACGAGAAAGCCAGCCTGCTTGATATCAAATCCTGCTCCTTAGCTTGGAGATTTTGAAGCCTCTCCCCTCAGTGCCTCAGCTTTCTCTTCTGTATGATGGGACAGATAAAAGTGTGCGGTCATAGGCTCGAAGTGAGGGTAAATGAGATAATACCTGTGTAATCCTTACCGAGAGGTTCTTACCCCTTGAATAAACACTAATAAACGTTATTATTAGTATCCTATTTTTCTATGTATATTTTTATCATTTTCATCACAACATAATTGTCTTCTGTCTTTTAAAATAACTTATTTTCCAATGGTATTTTAAAACCTTTATAGAAATGGTTTAAATGGTTGCATAATATTCCATTTTGTGGCCATACCGTAGTTTAACATTTATTTTCCCAGTCTTGGACGTGTAGTTGCCAAATTTTAACCAATATCTGTGACCATTTGCTGAACTTTTTTTGTGTAATTTTTTTTTCTTTCTAACAGGTAATGTATCTAAGATTCTGTCTCTAAAAAGCAATTAGAGGGTCAATAGTAGTGAATATTTTTAAGGCTATGGCTAGAGAATGCGAAATCATCCTCCTGAAAAGTTTGTATTAACCCCCCAAACTGCATGAGATGAACTATATTATCTATATTAACCCCCAAAACTGTATGAGATGAACTTACATTCATTGGGTATCTTACATTTTATTTTTTAAAATCTTGTAATTTGACAGATAATATGCTATTCTTTGCTACTAACATTTAGCATGTTGCCCAGCATTCATTAATGTTTGTATTCCCTCTTTTGTGAACAATTCATTTACATACTTGTTCATCTAATGAATCTTAATGAAGTTTCTTATCATCCATCTATTTAAACTTTTAATTAGAGAAGGATACTAATTTTGGTTCATACATGTAATAAATGCCTTTTTCCAATCTGACATTCAAAAAAACGATAGTGATGCTACCTTTCAAAAAAGTAAATACAATGGTTTTTATTTATTCTATGAAGATTTTTTGGAGCACACACAATGTACTAGGCACAGACTAGTGATGAGTGATACTTCCGGGAGTTCTCGCCTTCCTAGTGCTTGCTTTTCAGGGAATGTTTTCATAGGAAAATTGTTGCTTTTTACCACCACAATGTATTCCAATGCTTTGGTTAATAAATATTAACCTTCATTACATTTGTTTAAAAGCTTCTTTTTTTATTTTATTCTGGAATTTATTTTAGCATATGCTATGAGATGAGAATATAAATTAATATTTTATTTGTTACACCAACACTATTTTACTGAATGATAATTTTCTTCTGCTTTGCTGTGTAATACTCTACTTTTCATGTACATATAATTATTTTATAATGAGATGTTTCTGGGCTACCTAGTCTGTCCAATTGATCTGTTTTTCTTTTTTTCTTTTTTTTCCTATTACTATGATTAAACTCATTTGATTTTTATACAGTAAATCATAGTTTAATACTTGAAGGATATAACAAAAATCAAAGAAGAAATAAATTAAGTAGAAACAAGAAAAATAATACAAAAGATCAAGAAAACTAACAGGTCGTTTTCTGGGAAGATAATAAAAATTGAAAAACCTTAGCTATACTTAAAAAAGAGAGAGTGAAGACTCAAATAAATAAATACATAAATGAAAGAAAGATGTTATTGCTGACACCACAGAAATATAAAGGATCTTAATAGATTACTGTGAGCAATTTGTCAAGAAATTAGATAACCTTAAAAAAATTCTCTAATATAAAACTTGCCAAGACTGAATCATGAAGAAATAAAAAATCTGAAGAGGGCTAAAACTAGCAAGGAAATTTAATCAATAATCAAAACTCTTCAAACAAAGAAAAGCCCAATACCAGATGGCTTCATGGGGGAATTCTTCTAAATATTTAAAGAAAAATTAGTACCAATTCTTCTCAAACTCTTTCACAAAATTGAGGAGAAAGGAACACTTTCAAATTCATTTCATAAGCCCTAAATTATCCTGATACCATATCCAGATAAGAAAATAAGAAAAAAAAAATTACAGGCGAATATCCCTGCAGAAGTTAGAAATAAAAATCTTCAATAAAATATTAGCAAAGCAAATCCAACAGCACATTGAAAGGATCATATGCCATCATCAAGTGTGATTTATTTCAGAAATGCAAGGATGGTTTAATATACACAAATCAATAAATGTGAAATATCATATTAATAGAATGAAGGGTGACAATCATATGATCACCCTAACCTATGAAGGAAAGGATGTTGAAAGAATTCAATATACTTTAATGATTAAAAACTCTCAACAAACTACAGAAAGAATATGCCTTAAGATTATAATGTCCATAAGTGAACACCTTAACACGAAAACACTTAACACTTTACACTTTACATTAACACTTTAACACGAAAAGCTGAAAGTACACTTCCTTTACGTCAAGAAGAAGCCAAGGATGCCCACCCTCACCCTTTTATGCAATATAGCTCTGGAAGTCCTGACCAGACCAATTAGGCAAGAAAATGAAATAAACAGCATCATAATTTAAAAGGAAAAAGTGTAATTTGAACATGACATGAACTCCATGTATAGAGAAATTTAAAGACTGTATCAAAAAATGTCAGAACTAATAAACAAATTCAGTAAAGTTGCAGGATATAAATTAACACACAAAAATCAATTGTGTTTGATATACTAACAAGAACATATTTAAGAGAGAAATTAAGAAAGTAATCCTATTTCAATTCATCAAAACAACACAATACCAATAAACAAATTTAACAAAGAATTTAAAACACCTGTACTCTAAAATCTAGAAGACATTGATAAAAGAAAATATAGAGGAAAAGCTTTTGGCATTGATCTTAGCAATGATTCCTCAGATTTGATAGTAAAAATGAAAGCAACAAACTAAAAAATAAACAAGTGTGCAATCACCAAACTAAAAAGCATCTGCACAAAAAAGGAAACAATCAACACAATGAAAAGGCAACTTACAGACTGGAAGAAAATATTTGCAACCATACATATGATAAAAGGTTAATACCTAAAATATTAAGGAATTTATACTGATCAATATCATAATAAATCAAATATCCAAAGGTCTTGAATAGACAGTTTTTTCAAAGAAGATGTACAATGGCCCACAGTTACACAGAAAAGTTCTCAACATCATTAATCGTCAGGAAATACAAATCATAAACACAATGAGGTATCACTTCACATCAGTTAAGGTGGCTATTATTGAAACAATAAAAGATAATAAATGTTGGTGAGGATGTGGAGAAAAGGGAACCCTTGAGCACTGTTAGTAGAAATGTATACTAGTACAGCAATGTATACTAGTACAGCAATACTAGTACTGCTTTCTGTAAAAGCAGTGTGGAGATTCCTCAAAAATTTAAAAATAGAACTACTACATTACCCGACAATCCAACTTCAGGGTACATATCTAAAGAAAACAAAACTAGTTTATGAAGAGAAGATATCTGCATTCTCAAGCTATCATTTTTTATAACAACTAAGCTATGGAAATTAGTGTTACATGAATGAATGGAGAAATAATATATGAGATACACATGGAATATTAAGACATGAAAAGAAGCATATCCTACCCTTTGTGGCAACAATATGGGTGGACCTGGAGGCATTATGCTAAGTAAAATAATCCAGAGAAAAATAAATACTGCATGGTAACATTTGATGTGGAATCTAAAAAAAAAAGAAAACGTCAAACTCATAGAAACTCAGAATAGAATGGTGGTTGCCAATAGCTGGGGGAACTAGGTGGGGGAACTAGGAATAAGATGGTCAAATGGTACAAAATCTTCAGGTATAAAATGAGTAAGTTCTGAGAATCTAAGGTACAAAATGATAACTTTAGTTAATAATACTGTATTGGATACTTGCTAAGAGTATAGATCTTAATTGTTCTCATAATTTGAAAGAAAGCAACTACATGAGTTGATAGATGCATTATGTGTGGTAATAATTTGACAATGCTTATCAAATGAACATATCATACACTTTAAATATATACAATTTTATTTGTCAATTATACTGCAATAAAGTTGAAAAATAAAGGAGGCCTATTACCCAGGTGGCCTAATTTAATCATATGAATGCTTCAAAATCAGAGTTTTCTCAGGCTGGTGGTAGAAAAGAGAGTGAGACAGATAAAGAATGAGAAGTGATTGATGTGAGGGAAGCTTTCAATTTCACAGATGAAAAGGGCCAGGCGGCAAGGAACTGAGAGTGGCTCCAATATCCTAAGCATAGTCCCCAGCCAACAACCAGCAAGAAAATAAGTACTCTTACAACCATGAGAAAGTGAATTTTTCCAACAGCCCAAGAAAAACTATTAATACAAGTGGATTCTTCAAATAAAAGTGGACCCTCCTAGGAAGAGAGAAGCTCACCCAGACCTCAGACCTACAGAAATATGAGACAATAAATGGATATTGTTTTAAAATCACTTAAGTTTGTGGCAATATGTGACACAGCAATGGAAAACTAATACACTTCTTTAGTGAAGCGTCTGTTCCAACTTTTGTCCATTTTGTTTTAATTGGTTTGCTCATCTTTTTACTAGTGGATTGTAACTTTAAAAAAAATATTCTGTTATGTCATTTGTCAACTATATGTATCAAGAATAATTTTTGCCCCATTGGTGGCTTTCTTTTTTCATTTTCTGAATTTTTGTTTTGAGGAATGTTTTACTTTGGTTAATTCAAATTATCAATTTTTGTTTCATAGTTTAGTGCATTTACTTTCTTCTCTAAGAAATCTTTGTGTAGCTTAAGGTCATAAATATTTCCCCCTATATCTACTTGTAGAAATTGTGTGGTCATAGTTTTTACATCTGGTTCTATTTCTACTTTGAGTTTACATTTCTGCTTTTTTTTTTTTTTTTTTTTTTTACGTAAACTTAGTTGTTGAAAGAAACAGTCTGTTCCCCCCATTGAATTACTTTGGCAGAATTTTTTGAAAATAACTTGACCGTCCATGTTAATTTCCTCTTGATCTTTCTATTCTATTCCATTCGTTCATACATTTATCCTTTTGCCTTTACTACTCTGCTTTGTCCTGGAGATTTTTAGTAAGGTTGAAATCAGGTAGAATAAGTTCTCTGAATTTGTCCCTCATCATTTTCAGGATTGAGTTATTCAGTGTAATTTTCATTTCTGCATAAATTTAAGATTAGCTTATCAATTTCTACAAAATTCCACTGAGATTGTGATTGTGTTAAATCTATAGATCAATTTGCGAGGAATGTACACTGTAACAACACTGAATCTTCCAATTCCCACGTACATAACCTTTCTCTCTTTTTAGTTAGGTTGTCCTTTACATCTCAGACATGTCTTGAACTTTTCAATGTAGTTCATTAAATCTATTCCAAAATATTTCATGTTTACAATGGTACTGTAAGGAGTACTTTTTTTTTTTTTTTTTTTGAGACAGAGCCTCAAGCTATCACCCTGGGTAGAGTGCCGTGGTATCACAGCTTACAGCAACCTCCAACTCCTGGGTTTAAGGGATTCTCTTGCCTCAACCTCCCAAGTAGCTGGGACTAAAGGCACCCGCCACAACATCTGGCTATTTTTTGGTTGTAGTTGTCATTTTTTGACAGGCCTGGGCTGGATTTGAACCTGCCAGCTCTGGTGTTGTGGCTGGCACCTTAGCCACTTGAGCTACAGGCGCCACCATAAGCAGTATTTTTAAACATCATTATCTAATTGTTTATCACTAGTTTACAGACATGTTTCCTACCTTGCAACATTGCTAAATTCATTCATAAGTTCTAATAATTTTGCAGATTTTTAAAAGATCTTCTATATCATGACAATATCATCTACAAATAAAGACAGCTATTTTTTTCTCTGTCTTTATCCTGTATTTTTTTTTTCTTATCTTATTGCATTAGCTAGCACATCCAGTATGATGGTGAATGAAAATGAATGTGGACATTATTGGCTTGTTCTTATCTGAGTGGTGAAGAAATTTGGTCTTTCATTATTAAGTAGAATATTATGTATAGGTTTTTCATAGATCTGTTTTTATCAGACCAGGGACATTTCCTAGTACTCATGGCTTGGTGAAAGAATTTATTGTGAATTATTATTAAATTTTGTCAATTTTTTCTACATTTATTGTGCTAAATCATATGCTTTTTCTCCTTTATTCTGTTAATAAGCCAAAATGAATTGTTTAATTGTTTGAGTATTAAATCAACCTTATATTCCAGGAATAAATTCCCTCTGTCATAATATCATCTCCTTTTTATATATTCCTGAATTCAATTTATTTATTTAGAATGTTTGTGTCTATTTTAGTGAGGGAATTAGTTTTCCTTTCTTTTGGGGGGGGTTGGGGGGGTGGGAGGGTAGAGGTTGTTTTTGTTCATTTTGGTTATGTCTTCATCCAGTTTTGAAGTCAAAATTCTACTGGACTCATATGATAAAATGTATACTGAAGTATTTCTTCTTCCTTGTTTTTTGAAAGAATTTTTATAAAATTATTATTTCTTCTTTAAATTTTTGGTAGAATTCAAGGTGGAAGTCATGTGGTCCTGAAGTTCTTATTGTAGAATGGTTTGTTTTTACGAACTTAATATCTTTACTAGACATGGTAGCACTCACATTTTTTTATTTCTTCTTGTGTCAGTTTAGATAATCTGTGTTTCTCTCTTTCTTTTTTTTTTCTTTTTTCTTTTTTTTTTTTTTTGAGACAGAGCCTCAAGCTGTTGCCCTGGGTAGAGTGCTGTAGCATCACAGCTCACAGCAACCTCCAACTCCTGGGCTTAAGTGATTCTTTTGCCTCTGCCTCCCGAGTTGCTGGGACTACAGGTGTCTGTCCCAATGCCTGGCTATTTTTTGGTTGTAGTTGTCATTGTTGTTGGGCAGGCCCGGGCTGGATTAGAACCCACCAGTTCTGGTGTATGTGGATGGTACCTTAGCTGCTTGAGCTATAGGACCTGAGCCAGTAATTTGTGTTTTTTAAAGAATTTATACATTTATCCTAATTTATTGAATGTCTTAATGTAAAGTTTTTTAATATCATTTCCTTAATATTATTTTTATGTCTGTAAGAATTTTATTGATTTTTATTGATTTATTCCTTCTTTCATTTCTAATATTGGTAGTTTACATTTTCTGCCCTGTTTTTTAATCAGCTTAGCTAAAGGGTTATCAATTTTATTTAGCTTAAAATATTTTTGGTTTCATTGATTTTATATTTACCAATTTTCTTTGAATTTTGTCTTTGACTTGTTGGTTATTGAGAAATGTTTTAATTGCCAAATATTTGGAGATTACCTAAGTTTACTTAGATAAAATTTGCCAAAGGTACCTATAGGACATCCATTTAGGGAACACAATTACCTAACTTTACTTAGGTAAAATTTATATACAGTAAAATCTAACATTTTATATTGCCATGTAACTAACACCACAACCAAGAGAGAGAATCTTTCCATCAGTGGCCAACGTTGGGGAAGGAAGCCCACAAACCTCCCAAGCAAAAAGAATAGCATATGCTGAAGAATCTAAAGGAAACTTGAATGCCTGGAAAATTTTAAGTAGTTTAATGAGGCTCTATTTATATAAAACTACAGTGAGCTAGAAAGATTGTTAGAGACTGGTTTGTGGTGGTAATATATTTCAAGATAAACAATGCAGAACTTCTTTCAAGTTTTCTAAGCAAGCATGAGGTGCTCTGATCAAATCCATGCTTTAAAAGATCCCTCTGCAGTTAATGTGGAAGATGGATCTGTAGAGAAGAGAATGGAGACAGGGATGCAAAACAGGAAGCATTTATAATAGTCCAGCTGGGAGATGATCAGCTCCTAAGCTATCTGAGTCATGGCAGGGCAGTGTAACTCTATCAAGGAGTAATTAATTGTTGCTGCAGACTCTTTTGCCCTGGCTTCTCTCTATTGCTTATGATACTCTTGTTTAAGTCTTACTTTTTGAAAGCTTTTCATCCTTTAGTTTTAACACATCAACATTTTCTTTATAAGTTTGCCGTTTTTCAGTTCCCTTCAGTGACTTTTCTTTTACTGCTTACTCCTTAATGTGGGTTCCATTCTAGACTCTCTTTTCTAGGACTGAACTTACTCATTCCCATGGCTTTTGTTAGAGTGGTTGAAATGGCAAACACCATAGACTTTCCTGAAAGCCTTTTACCTTCTCTCAGAGACTGAAATTCCTCAGCTGAAAACACATAGGATAATGTCTTGTCTACCAAAGAGTTTTGTTGAAATGATGGAATGAGCTATGTACCAGGTAAAATATCTGCCATGCAGCAGGCACTCAGCAAATATTTCCCTTGGTTATTCTTTTCTCCAGTTTGTGTTCCCAAAATGGATGTCCTGCAGGCACCTTTGGCAAATACAACGATTTTATCTCCCCAGGCTCTTCATCCTAACAATTCCCCCTTCCCCTGATACTCATACATGGTCTCTGCAGGAGCTACAGTGTTAGCTTATGACTCCAAACTCCTAAACACAGCTCATGTGACATAATGGACACATGGCCAAAGCTAGACCAATTGGGATATTTCCTTAATGTTTTGAAATTGGAACCGAAGAAAGAAAGGTAAAATAGAACTTAGTTTCTCCCTAGGTGACTGAATCTGACAGAGAGAAAGAGAAAAAGAAGAAAAGCGCATCTGCAGAAAGCCAGGACTAGAAACAGGAGAGAGTCTGTATGGAATTAGTGTCCCTGAATCAGTTCTCCAGCAGCACTCTCAATTGATCTGGTGTATCTATTGCTTCTCTCTTCTTCTCCCCTGTTCCCAGTAGTTCCTGCTGCCTTAATTCATATTCTTGTCTCCTACTGAGACTACTTTGATGCCTCCAAATAGGTGTTTTTGGAGCTGAACTGTCATCCTCCAACTTTCTTTCACATGATTGCCAGAATATCTGCATATGTGCAACTCTGACGATGTCACCCTTCCCAGATCCCTCAAAGTAGGGTCCACCAATGATCTGCACCAGAAATTCCAGAATCTATCCACCCCTTTGCTCCAAGTCAGCCAATTCTCCCAAACCTACTGAATCAGGAGAAATGTTACTCCAACCAATTATCAATATACTTTTACAAGCATTCTGTGTGATTCTTAGTGCTATTAAATTCAGGGAAAGAAGGACCTATGCAGTAAAAGCCAAGTGCTTTAATTTTCACTCTAATTTTTCCAAGTCATATTTTTCATATCATCCAGCCACCTTGTGCTCAAGGCACACCAAATGCCCATTATCTACAGATAAATCATATTTTCATGTCTCCTAAGTCTTTGCTCATGCTTTTGCTCCACTTGCCTATAATGGTTTTTGGGTTTTTTTTGTTGTTGTTGTTGTTCTTGTTGTTTTGCAGTTTTTGCAGTTTTTGGCTGGGGCTGGGTTTGAACCCTCCACCTTTGGTATATGGGGCCAGTGCCATACTCCTTTGAGTCACTGGCACTGCCCTGCCTGAAGTGATTTTTAACTTCTTGTCAAACCTGAGTCTGAGGTTGCTGTGAGCTATGACACCATGGCACTCTACCCAAGGCAACAGAGTGAGACTCTGTCTCAAAAAAAAAAAAAAAAAAAGGCTTAGCAATTTACATTCTTTATGCTCCCATGATTGCTGGTGGTTATGTCTTTTTTAGAACCATGCATTGTATCATATTTATTTACATGTCTCTCCATGAAGTTTTGAACTTTTTGAAAGCTGGAAATATGTCTTCTTTGACTCTGTCACTTCAATATCTATTATCTGGAAAACAACTGATGATCAATGTGTGTGTGTAGGATGGAGTCTGAGCTTTCTCCACAGCTATTATTTGTTGATCTTTATTTTTACCAGGTGATGCAGAAAGGAATAAAATACAGAAGTATATCCCATGGTATAGCAAGGAGCTGCCTCCAATTGCTCTAAAGAGCCCTCCTGGTCGTAATAGCACAGAAGCTCTGGAATCTAAGGCTCCTTTAAACTGGAAGCTTCTTCATTTCAAGTGGGCCATACTGGTCACCAAAGTTTAGGTACACCTGTGTAAACAATCAAAGACATATAAGAAAGAAACAGCATCTATTTGCCCACTAATATTCTTATGTAGACTATTTCCATGACAATGTCTTTTCGTTTCTCGAAGTAAATTCAATATTGACTTGGTAAAACAGGAAAAAAAAAGAAGTAAGGGAGCCATTATATAAGTGATATTATTAAAAGTAACATAAATGAAGAATAGAACAAGATTTGGAGAACACTTAGAGATCTAGAAATAGATCTGCCATTCAATCCTATAATTCCTCTACTAGGTATATAACCAGAAGACCAAAAATCAAATTATAACAAAGATATTTGTATAAGAATGTTTATTGCAACCCAATTCATAATTGCTAAGCCATGGAAAAAGCCCAAGTGCCCATTGATCCACAAATGGATTAATAAATTGTGGTATATGTACACCAGGGAATATTATGGAGCCTTAAAGAAAGATGGGAACTTTGCCTCTTTCATGTTTACATAGATGGAGCTGGAACATATTCTTCTTAGTAAAGTATCTCAAGAGGGAGGGAAGAGAGGGAGGAGGATGGTCAGAGGGAGGGTGATTAGTGGGATTACACCTGCGGTGCATCTTACAAGGGTACATATGAAACTTAGTAAATGTAGAATATAAATGTCTTAACACAATAACCAAGAAAATGCCAGGAAAGTTATGTTAACTAGTGTGATGAAAATGTGTCAAACAGTCTATAAAACCAGTGTATGGTGCCCCATGGTTGCATTAATATACACAGCTATGATTTGATTTTAAAAAAAAAAAAGAATATAACAAGAACTCCAAGTCCTTATTTATAAAATAAAGAGGGATAGGTGGCTTCAACATTATTCAAATTCAGTAAAGACTTGGATTTCTGAAGAAACTAAATGTTCACACAATTGATGATTTACACTTTTGTCAGTTAAATAAAATACTTTAGGAAACGATAAATTTTTATGTATTTAACCAAAAATGGTAAAATTATTTTACTTGGGTGTGGTAATAATTTTAATTAGATTGTTTATATGTGTAGTATTTCTGAAAATAGCTTATCAGATTAACATTGTAAACATTTCAAGGGTGTCAATTATACTATTTCAAAAATGTGAAGTACTTTAGATATTTAAAATGAAGCCTATTGATACTTAATATGCTGGTTATAAATATTTCTCATGTAATCCTTTAAACAGACATCCAGAGATCTCATATTAAACTAATTAATATTAACTAAAGGTCATATAATTACTTTTCTTTGGAGAAATCTGCAATTAGTTATTTTTATTAAATTTGACCTCTTTAATATGCTTAAATTCTTAAAATTTAGTAAGCAAAATTCTAGTAGTAATTTCCCATTGATGTTTTATAATGCTGTGTGATTGAAATATGTTCTCTTGAAAATCACACTTAATCTCCATTTGGTGGTATTAGGAGGTAGGGCTTTTGGGGAAGTGATTGTCATTGTTGTTCTCCCTTCATGAATGGATTAGGATCTTATATAAGAGTTGGTGGCAACTAGTGTCACTTCTACTGCAAATCCTGGAAGACAGAGCAACAGGAGTCATCTTGGAAGCACGGATAATCGTCCTCACTA
>CAUYPK010038614.1:0-17723 GCA_963574355.1 Loris lydekkerianus
AAAGGTCAATAAAATAGATAAACCTTTGACTAACCTAACAAGGATAAAAGAGTAAAATCTCTAATTTTATCAATCAGAAATGACAAAGACAAAATAACAACAGACTCCTCTGAAATTCAAAAAATCCTTAATGAATATTACAAGAAACTTTATTCTCAGAAATATGGAAATCTGAAGGAAATTGACCAATACTTGGAAGTACATCACCTTCCAAGACTTAGCCAGGATCAAGTGGAAATGTTGAACAGGCCAATATCAAGTTCTGAAATAGCATCAACCATACAAAAACTCTCTAAAAAGAAAAGCCCAGGACCAGATGGCTTCACATCAGGATTCTACCAAATCTTTAAAGAGGAACTAGTACCTATATTACTCAACCTGTTCCAAAATATAGAAAAAGAAGGAAGACTACCCAAGACTAGAGGGTTAGTTTACTCTCTAACTAAACTGTTAGGGGCTGTCTACAGCAAACCCACAACCAATATCATATTGAATGGAGTTAAATTGGAATCATTTCCACTCAGATCAGGAACCAGACAAAGCTACTCATTGTCTCCAGTGCTCTTTAACATTGTAATGGAAGTTTTAGCCATCATAATTAGGGAAGAAAAGACGATCAAGGGTATTCATATAGGGTCAGAAGAGATCAAACTTTCGCTCTTTGCAGATGATATGATTGTATATCTGGAAAACACCAGGGAGTCTACTACAAAACTCTTAGAAGTGATCAAAAAATACAGCAGCGTCTCAGGTTATAAAATCAACATTCATAAATTGGTAGCCTTTATATATACCAACAATAGTCAAGCTGAAAAAAAACTTAAGAACTCTATTCCATTCACAGTAGTGCCAAAGAAGATGAAATATTTGGGAGTTTATCTAACAATGGACGTGAAACATTCTCTCTCTATAAAGAGAACTATGAAACTCTAAGAAAAGAAATAGCTGAAAATGTTAACAAATGGAAAATATACCACTTTCATGGCTGGGAAGAATCAACATTGTTAAAATGTCCATATTACCCAAAGCAATATACAATTTTAATGCAATCCCTATTAAAGTTCCACTGTCATACTTTAAAGACCTCAAAAATTAATACTTTGTTTAATACGGAATCAGAAAAAACCTCGAATAGCCAAAACATTACTCAGAAACAAAAACAAAGCAGGAGGAATCATGCTACCGGACCTCAGATTATGTTATAAATCAATAGTGATCAACACAGCATGGTACTGTCACAAAAACAAAATAGGTAGATGTATGGAACAGAATAGAGAACCAAGAGATGAACCCAGCTACTTACCATTATTTGATCTTTGACAAGCCAATTAAAAACATCCTGTGGGGAAAAGATTCCCTATTTAACAAATGGTGCTGGGTGAACTCGCTGGTAACCTGTAGAAGACTGAAACTGGACCTACACCTTTCACCATTAACTAAGATAGACTCTCACTAGATTAAAGATTTAAACTTAAGACATAAAATTATAAAAATACTAGAAGAGAGTACAGGGGTCCAGGAAAATCTCTGGAAGAAATCTGTCTGGGTGAATATTTAATGAGGAGGACCCCCCTGGGCAATTGAAACACCTTCAAAAATACAGTACTGGAACCTGATCAAATTAAAAAGCTTCTGCACAGCTAAGAACACAGTAAGTAAAGCAAGCATACAGCCCTCAGAATGAGAGAAGATATTTGCAGGTTATGTCTCTGACAATGTTTAATAACTAGAATCCACAGGGAACTCAAACGTATAAGCAAGAAAAGAACAAATGATCCCATCGGAGGCTGGGCAAGGGACTTGCAGAGAAACTTCTCTGTAGGTACATGGACTACAGATATATGAAAAAAAGCTCATCATTCTTAATCATCAGAGAAATGCAAATCAAAAGTACTTTGAGATGTCATCTAACTCCAGTAAGATTAGCCCATATCACAAAATCTTAAGACCAGAGACGTTGGCGTGGATGTGGAGAAAAGGGAACACTTCTACACTGCTGGTGGGAATGCAAATTAATACATTCCTTTTGGAAAGATGTTTGGAGAATACTTAGAGATCTAAAAATAGATCTGCCATTCAATCCTATAATTCCTCCACTAGGTATATACCCAAAAGACCAAAAATCACATTATAACAAAGATATATGTACCAGAATGTTTATTGCAGTCCAATTCATAATTGTTAAGTCATGGAAAAAGCCCAGTGTTCATCAATACACGAATGGATTAATAAATTGTGGTATACGTACACTGTGGAATATTATGCAGCCTTAAAGAAAGATGGAGACTTTACCTCTTTCATGTTTACATGGATGGAGCTGGAACATATTCTTCTTAGCAAAGTGTCTCAAGAACGGAAGAAAAAGTATCCAATGTACTCAGCCCTACTATGAAGCTAACTTATAGTTTTCATATGAAGGCTATAACCCAACTATACCACAAGAATATTGGGAAAGGGTGGGGCGTAAGCTGGGGTGGAGGGAGGGTAATGGGTGGAGTCACACCTACGGTGCATCTCAGAATGGGTACAGGTGAAACTTACGAAATGCAGAATACAAATGTCTTCATACAATAACTAAGAAAATGCCATGAAGGCTGTATTAAACATTTTGTTGAAAAAAAAAAATGTGCAAATGGAAAATAAACACGTAACAGACACTCACTACCATTAGTTAGTAGAGAAATGATAAGAAAAGAGTTTCACTTTATCTTTTTATCCTTTCTGAAGATCAAAATATATTTAACACTTAAACTATAGTAGGCAGAATACTGCCCCTCTCAAAGATGTTGATATCCTAATCTTCAGAATTAATATGTTTTGCTGCAATGGCTGCAGATGGAGTCAAGGCTGTTAATTATCTGAACTTAAAATAAGGAGAGTATCTTCTATGATCCCAGTGAAATCACAAGGATACTTGAATTTGAAGAGGTAAGGTGAAGGAAAACCAGTGTTAGAGTGATGCAATTTTAAAAAAAAGACTCAACTAGCCATGCTGGCTTGGCAGATGGAAAGGGGGCAGGAGCCCAGGAATAATGCTAACCTTTAGAAACTGGAACCAGCAAAAAAATAAAATGAAATAAATTCTCTCCTACAGTGCCCAGAGAGGAGCACAGCCCTGCCGACATCTTGATTTTCAGGACGATGAGACCTGCTTCAGATTCCTAACACTCAGAATTACATAATGATACTGTTATATGGGTATAAAATACTAAGTCAAATTTCATTGCAGCAGCCATAGTTAATATAATTAATTGAGCTTCACATTGAGCTCCAAAAAGAAAAAAAAGAAAAAAGGAAAAAATCCAAACGTTGAGAGTCTTTTAATACCCTACATTGACAAAAGGCAGATGGAATAGTAAGTTTAATTATCAAGCTAGGTTGGTATAAGAATGCAAATATTTGATTAAGGATTTTCTATTTATCTCCTTTCAAGATATTTTATGAAGTTTAAAGGTCCTTTGATAATTTTGTACATTAGTCTAATATGTTACACTGAGTTCACCTTTTGTGTATACAATCTCATCTTATTCCTTCCTCAAAAAAACTGACGTATTTGAAATTAGGAGAAAAGTGCATTTCTTTAGTCTTCACATTTGTAAATGATATAGTATGTCTGTAGGGCTTTTAATTAAAGTCAGTAAATATCTATTAAATAGATATAAATCAGGGGCTGCTGTGAGACCAGAAGAGGGTTAAAGATCTTTTCTGATCAAGGTTTATAAATGAGAAATTTTATTGGAACTAAAATTGAACTTGCTGCTTATTTTGGTTAACAAAGAATGGTGTTCATTTTTTAACAATGAATACAATTTTCTTCCTCTTTATTTTCATATCAAGAATTTATAAGATTCACGTGATCTCATACAAATCTCTCCTACTCATATGTATATAAATTCGCATTTTTTTAGAATAGATTTGATGTCCTCCCCAATTTTACCTTTTATATACTTTTTCATAGCTATAGTGAGATAAGTGAAAACAGGAAATTTTGATCTAAGAAATAGATAACTGACCTTAAAATGTCAAAATTTGGGTGTTTTCTGACCTTCGACAAGGTCCAAATTGTTACCATGGGGGTGCCTGTGTAAAGATAAATAGAGGTGAAGGTCCCTGGAGGCAAGGACTAGAAATACACTCCCAAATGAGCCATGGTCTTTGTGCTCAAGTACCTGTGCACAGACTAGTGAGGGCCATGGATAAAGAACCAGGGAATCACGGCATCAGACAATTACTACAGTAGGGAAAATTAGAGGGCAGCATCGAAGTCCACAGTAGGGACAAGTAAATCAGACAGGAGTCACATAGGATTAAAGTATAAAGGATGTAAAAGAATTATCTAGGTAAAAATGTGGGGGATAACGTTCCAATCACAAAGAATAATATTTTAAAATATAAGAAAAGAGAGCCTGGTGGACTTTGAAAATAGCATACATTTCCATACTGATAAAGAATAACCCTATCTCTAAACTAGAATTGGGTTCTTTGCTGAACTTTTAGACCTTTGCCTCAGCAAGGGCATGGCAAGGAAGGTTATGGCATGATAGGAAGGAGACAGCCAAGGGTAAATGACTTCTGTTCTTCCTCTTGTATTTGTTACTTGGAGATGGAGCTTACTCTGTGGCCTCTCCACACTTCATTGTGAATAGGGTCATTTTGTGTACGTGTCAAATATCTATTACCTAAAACATGAATGTTACCTTCTGTCTTTTTTATGAAGCCCAGGCCTATGTTGGTGAATTTACATCCTTTCCACGTCTTTTAAAACCAGGTTAAGCATTATCCACTTGTCAAGGGGCCCAGACAGAAAAAAAAGGTAGAAGAAAGGTAAATTCTATGTCTATCCTTAGCTGATGACACCCCCCCCCCCCAACACACGCACACACTTATTCTCCCACCTCTAAGACAGAAGAACTTAGAAATCAGAACTCTAAGTCTCCCTGGCCTTGGGATTCCACCACTTACTACAACCCTGCCCCCCAATTCCCTAGCTCCACAGGAATTAGGCCTCCAACTGAGTTATGCCATTACCCCATCAGAGTCTGGTTCTGAGGCTTTGCAGATGGTCTGTAGTGAGACTTCTCAGCCTCCATATTCACGTCAGCCAATTTCCCTAATACATCCCTTCTCATCTATCTGTCTGTCTATCCATCCATCCTATTTGTTGTTTCTTTGGAAGACACTAATTCACATAAATTCATTTTTAAAATACATGCATCAGCCTTTAATCAACCATTGCAAAAGTAGCATCCTAGGTATTTTTAAAGAAAGAGAATCACTCTATAAGCAGACTACAAAATAACACTTGTCAAAGATTCACTGGAGACATCAATTGAAACAGACTCCCCGCCTCGACATGCTAACTAGTCATTAGGCTGAGTTCTCTAGCCTTTTTGTGTATTGTCAAATCTTCAGAAAACAATGTACCTGGAGCCTTTGCCTAGCAACCTGCTAAAATGTTTTGGAGAGAGTTAAAATTTAATTTAATGCTGTTCCTTGGTTTTTATGCAGAGATTATATAAGAAATGTCCAATCCATAAATATTTCAGTATTTTTCTTACAAAACCATCGTCTAAAACATTGGCCATTATGTCATTCACTGTTACTCATGTAAGTATTAAGCTACAAGTTCAAGGCCTAAAGAGAATTTTTTCTGCCTAAAATAACATAGTATGCTTTCCTTAATCTGACAAGTGAACTGTATACGAAATATCTACCTTTTTATTTGGTTTTGGTCTTGTTTTGTTTTTAATATAAGTTGCCAGGCAGGCACCTCAGAACCAATTTTAAGGCTCAGTTGTAGACATCAGCTTCATGTAAATTAGTGACATGATAATTTTAGATTATTTTGAGTTTTGTTATTTGTTTCTTTTAAAAATATATATCCTTTCTGATGCTTTGGGATATTATAAGCTGTGTGAAATAGCATTTGTAATTTAGAAAGACACTTCCAAAAGAACTAACCAATTTTCTTCAGAATAACTCCATGTTTTTCTTTTTTGCATTTTACATAGAAATAATTTGAAGTTCAGATAAGTTAAGAAAATTGAACAAATATCTAATGTAAATATTTGTTAACTGTGCAAGTTACACAGTTAACATTAAAAGCCAGTTTTTCTACCACCAAATTCTATTTATCACATGATTATTTGGTTAAAGATTTCTTTACCATTTAACATGCCAAAATTGTATTTTTATTTACAAATAATCTTTTTAAGTTTCTTAATACATAAGGTGAAGTTAGTATCAGAAAACATTATATCTATATCTCTATCTATATAGTATAAAATAAACTTTATATCTTGCCCATAAGCAGTCTACCTTTAATGGTTGCATTATAGTGTAAGAAAACTCAGAAATTATAATTTAGATCATTATGCCTTATGTCATTAAAAAAACCCAACTTCTTTTTTGAGTAAAGGCTATGTGTAATATAGTCAGTTATTTAGAGCTTTCACCTCTTACTGAATAAACATACAAATGAGTATAGACATCCAAAATTATTCCCTTAAAATGTTAAATATAACAAATCAGAATATTCCAATCCTTAAGAGAAAGAAAACTCTAAACTGCAAATAAAAAGAGAGGAAAATGTATGAAATTCACCTTTCAGTTATTTTAGTGGAGAGCGTCTCATCCCATAAGATTTGAAAGCACAGACTTGAAGTTTATGATGTGATTTTCTTGAGATGCATCTCCGCCTACGTTACAATGGTAACTAGAAATACGTCCATTCTGTGCTCATTTTTATACAATGTGTTCCACATAAAAAGCAGCAACTCTGGCCTGCAGCTCACTGTCACAGATACGTGCATTATTTCAAATTACCCATTTTCGGGAATGGTCATGGCCATTTATTTCCAGGTGGTCAGACAATTAAATTTGCAAGGTCATCCTAGAAAAGGCACTACATACCTCATTGTGACCATCACTGCAGTCACCTTCCAAGGGCTCCCCTGCGAAGCTGTGCCCTGATGCTGCCGAGCACTTTTCCCAGAATAAGTTTGTGAACTTAACTGTCTGACCTCATATAAATAAGAGGTGCTATCTCGGTCCTTTTAGGCAGTTTGGTTGGGACTTCCCCCTTTTCTGTGTGTGTTGTTATTGCAGAGTCTTGGAGAGAAGAGAATACCTGGGCACAGAGCTGGTGGACTTCAGTCCACACCTAGTCAAGTGAGTTCTAGCATGACATGTGCACATAGCCATGTAAGTCAGTCACTCACATCTCTTTTTTAGATATTTTTTTACATAGCAATATTTAAATTCAGCAACTACTTGCTGAACTAATTTAGTTTTCCATTTTAAATAGGAACTATAAATCTCCTGCAGTGTAAAGAATCATCTTACAAGAAGGGTAGAGGGTAATGGTGACATTTTTTTGAGAAAAGTTTTTTTTAACAAATTCTATTATCATTTTTTTTGCTTAAACTAGGATGAATGACAACCTGATTTCTATAAATAGAACACTAAATTAGCTAGGTAAGCAACTTACATTTAATTAGTTTTTCAATTTAAATAAAATTGATCAAGTTTGCAGAGAATGACTTTTAACTGATAAGCTCAATTAGAAAGGAAAGGTCAGTTTTTTTAGTTGTATTTAAAATGACCATATTTTGCCATGACAGAGTGGCATGCGGATTCATTGCAATTATTTTAGTCTCATCCACGCATTTGTAAAATAAATATGCAATTCAGAAAGGACATATTCACACCCAACCTTTCTTGATTATGATGTTAATGGTTTACAGTTTTCTTAATGCTAGTTGATATTGAACTAGTTTTCTATATTTAAGTGTTCTATTCATTTTTATAGTACATTTTTGTTTACCATGTTAAGGTATTATGAACATATTTAAAATACTCAATCTGATTCTTCCATTTATGTGGTAGTGTTCTACCATGAAATAGACCCAGATGACCAAGGGAGGAACTGGTTGCCCTGAGTTAGATTATCTCAAGAAGGAACATTTATGGTCATTCTACACAGCCACCTATTTAGATTTAAACTCGTAAGGGCAAAGGACTAGCTCGCTTTTCACCAAACCTAACACAATCTTGCATAAGAAAAAAATATATACTTGACTTGAAATTTGGGGTAGGTTTGTTACGTATAAACTGGCTAGTGGCTGTAGGGAGTAGACTATAATTTATTCTAGAAGATTTTCTTTCTTCTGTGTAAAGTAGTTAATGCTGAACTCTACTTACACACAGGGGGATGCACTATTAATGTTTCTTGTTCAGACCGGACACAATTACAAGGATAAGTATAGGAAAATTTCCAAGCAGATAGGTTATGGCCTGTTAGAAGGCTTGGAACTTCATAAAGGGAAAAAAAAAAAAATGGGTAAATCTAGAACAGATACAATGGACTATCCTCTTTATGAACTTCTTATATCATCTTTTTCGTGTAGACCCATCTGATACACGTCTGTCACTTCCTGTGAAACTATGATGGTTTCAAAATAAACTTAATAGAATTCACTTCATTAGCAAAAATAAAGAAGAAAAAAACGCATATCTTTATTTCAATAGATGAAGCAAAAACATTTGAGAACATTTAAAATCCATTAAGCATTTTTTAAAAAGTGCAATGCAGGTAAAGACAGGAGCTTCCTCAACCAGATAAATGGTGTTTACAAAAAAATACACAGCAGATGGGATACAGTGACTCATGCCTTTAGTCTTAATACTTTAGGAGACCAAGGCCATGGATTGTCTGTGCTCAGGAGTTTGAGACCAGTCCAAGCAAAAGTGATACCCCCATCTCTACCAAAAATAGAAAAAAACAGCAGGTGTCTGTAATCTCAGCTACTCAGGTGGCTGAGGCGAGAGGATTGCTTGAGCCCAAAAGTTTGAGGTTGCTGTGAGGTATGATGCCATGACACTCTACCTAGCAAGACAGAGTAAGATTATGTCTCAAAAAGATAAAGTAAAATGCAATGCAATGCGATGAAATGAAATAGAAAAACATATAATTTAATAAGAGCAAAAAATATTGAACATTTTCTCAAAGATGAGAAACAAAAAGGGATTTTACTGAATCACTCTAATTTTGACTGATTATCCTAGCCAAACTAATCAGGCAAAGGAATTAAAGGAAGGAGAAAAAGGAAGAAAGAAAATTCTTTCTTTCAGAAGACATAATTTTGTTTATAGAAAATAGAAACCAATCTATAGACAATTAAAATTCATAAATGTATTATTAACATAGTGTCAATATGATTTTCATTTTTCTATATTAGCAAAAACTAAATCATAAATTTTTAAAAAATATACCAGTTGTAAAAGAATAATTAAGATAAATTCCAGGAGTAAAATTAACGAAAGCTCTTCATACTCTTTCACCAACACGTTTGAAATCATTGCCAAGAGAAATAACAGAGTTAAATAATGTAGGGGGTGGATATTCTCTTTTTATTGATTAGAAGACTAAACATTATAAATATGAAAATGTTCCCCCAAGTTGATTAATAGTTTAATGCTTCTACTTCTATTTATATACCAAAAAGATGCATATGAACGCACATCAAAAGAAAGGCATAAAAGTGGTTTTGTCCCTTTTCATAAAAACTCCACACTGAGCTTAATTGAACTAAAAATTTCATTATGAGTAGAACAGACCACTAGATTGTAATATACTTGTATGCATTTTTCACTAGGCATAGTAAAAAAAAAAAAAAAAATAGAATGACTGCTACATTCACAATCATTTTAGACTATCAGAAAAATAATATTTAGAGAACACCACCAGGTGAAAAATAATGTATAATGTGTGAAATAATTTCTATAAACTTAAAACAATCAGAAAAGGGATTAAATTTGAGGGTGGTAGTGACCAAGAGCAGAATACAGACTTCTAAGCTCCTGTTGTGTATCCTGACCTCATTATGGTTTGCACATTGCATTCACTTCGCAAACATCCCTCAGAGAGTAACTTTAAGATTTTTTTTTAAATTTCTCTTTATATATGTTATAATCCAATAAAAACTAAAAAAAAAGATACTGTAGTCCAGCGGTTCTCAACCTGTCGGTCGTGACCCCTTTGTAACAACAAAAATACATCCTGCGTATCAGATATTTACGTGACGATTCATAATGGTAGCAAAATTACAGTTATGAAGTAGCAGCAAAAGTAACTTTATGGTTGGGGGTCACCACAACATGAGGAACTATATTAAAGGGTCACGGCATTAAGAAGGTTGAGAACCACTGCTGTAGACACATCAACTGTTGAAAGTTGTATGAAGCAAAAAAGAAAGGACAATTTATAAATCTATAGAAATTAAGTTGGTATAGATATTGTAACCATGTTGTAATGGTTAAGAGAGTACCCACATGAATCCTTGGCCCTAAACACTGAGGTTCAAATCAGAAAAAAATCATTCATGTGGTCTGCTTAATTTAGAAAGAAATATTGAATTTCAGTGGGAAGACTAAGGTGAGGTAGCCCATAAAATTGAGAGGATACAAAGCTTGAAGGGAAAAGTGCCAGTAAATGAAAATATAAATCTATTCAGCAGAGTCAAAATGTAGATAAAATCTGTAATCAATGGCTCATGTGTATATGTCATTATGTGTATATGTCATTGTGTGTATAAAACCAGGGAAGGGGGATTTGGTTTATTTCTTGATAAATGGTAATTCTAAACTGGAAAAACATATTTTGAAAGACAATCTTTAAATTATTTTCTTTGCATTTATATGTACAGTTAGATGTGAGTTTGATCAATGAACATTATACATTCTAGAAGAAGCAATCGTCATTTTGCTCACTGTTCTATATTCATTCTTAACACAGTGCCTGTCATGTAATAGTAGCCAATAAATATATGTTAGGTCAATAAAAATACTGAGCCAATTTACTAAAATAAAATAAGAGACTGAGCTGACATAGATTGTTTTTTGACTGAAAAAAGCATCATGCTGTAAATACATTGATTTAATTCTTATAACAATTACATGGATGTAATCCTACATTAGTTTATTACAGCTCAGATTCCAGTAAGTTGTAAGAGTGGGGACTCAAACTAAGGAGACATTAGGGAAAATGTATGCGGACAACGGGAGTTCTCAGCAAAAGTGGGATATGCCACCTACTGGAAGTCTTCTCTAGGATCTCAACTGATATGGGACTTCACTTGCTATTCAGGTGACTCAAGTTGTATTTATTGGAAGTATTGAATTTCAGATTACTTTTAACTTTCATACACACAAATAAGTAAATCTTGTCTTTAGCATATTCTGACATAGAGTATTTGTTATAGAAGACTTCCTTAGAATGCTTTTACATTATGTTTCTCCCAGTGCTTATTATTTTGAACTTCATAGAACCTTCATACTATGTTTAATTTGGAAACATTATTGTTTTATTGTATAAAGATGTAGAGATCTTCCTTGGGTTCTAAACATTAACCAACTGTGTCACCCTGTGGGTTAGCGTTTGGCATAGGCTGACATTCCCAAGGATCTGCTGGCAACATCCTGGATTCCTCCACCCCCCACCCTGTGGGACACTGCCAGGGAGTCAGTAGTGTTTAGTAATTTAGACAAGGATCTAAGGGTCATGGGCTGGAAAAGCCTCAAAGGCTGAAATTTCTTAACGGTTCCAATACAAATTAGCAACATAGACTAGGAAAGTTAAAGTTTACCCCTAAGACACTGTAATCCTTTCATTTTTTTACTTTATAAACTTATGATAATCTTTCTTTCCATTGTTCTCAGTTCACTGACATTATAAAACTTTGTTTTCTTTTTATCTGTAATTAATTTTGTATGTTTCCTACATCTTGTACTTTTGAATTTTTCCTGGTTCAATAAAAAACCCTTGAGGTTTTTGTTGCGGGTGGCACTTCTTGCTACTCTTGGCATATGAAGTTGCTCACCTCTCATAGCTTCATAGGTTATTTATTTGAAAATAGCTTAGTGTAAGAGTTCACTTTTCAGGCCATCACCTCACCCACCATTCCATCCTTGGGAGCATGGGAGAATGACAACATCACCTCATTTATTTAATGAGTAATTCCCCTGCTTTCACTCAGTGATTTGAAAGGACATCACTCTCTTAGACTGAATGATGATAAATACATGGTTCCTTTCTGGGCTTTATATCCTGTTCTCTGCTCTTAAACTGTCTATATCTATTCTGATCTCACACTGTATTAATTGTTGTGCTTATAATATTTGATATACATATAATTGTTTTATTTGAGAATATTTGGAAATATTTCATCATCATAAATATTGTCAGTTTAATTGCTTTGCATTTGTAAGTTAATTTGGGAGAGAACTGATAAATTTAGTAAATAAAAATATATATTATGAAGATTGCTTTTCAAGGTCTATTTTTACTAAATATCAAGGTAAAGTAATTTATAGGAGGCATTACATTTACTGCTAATTTTTTATGTTCACCTGAAACATTCACATCTAGCATAGTACCATCCACCAGAATTGATGAACTGTTGGAACGTCAGAAAACTAATAGGGAGTAACTATAAAACCTTAATGTCCTGTCAATTATTTGTTAAAGGGCCAGATACTGTGGATAATTTAATTGTACTTAGCACCCTGCAGCAGTCTCGTGAATGTCATGACCCACACAACCACCTTCCTATGCTGATAAATCAAGTGATAGCCCTTGATAAACATAAGATGTTGGGATTAAATGTTTCATTGGATTATCATCTACACCACCCAATATAAATTAGGGTAACTCTAAGTAAAAGCCATCTTATTTTTCTTATTAAGAAATGAATACTGCTATTATTAATAATGACAGCTAGCACTTCTATAGGACCTAATGTGAGTTGAGAACTTCACTTACATCAACCCAACCACCAAAATAAGCCCACAAGGTAGATATTATCAGCTGGCCCATTTTACTTTATGAAACTACTGAGCACAAAGAGGTCAACTAATCTGCCCAAACCATACAACTTATGAATGGCAGCATGAGAGTTCCAGAATCCATGCTCTTCACCATGATGCCTTTGCCTTCCATGCCAGTTTGAACTAATGCTGAACTTTTAGCACCAGGTGGGTTTCTAAGATGCTCCTTAAAGGATCAGCTGAGATCTGAATTGCAGGGCATAAGGGGAACCTTGTTCCGCTTTCAAGTCTTATTTTTCTATCCTTCTCAATTCCTTACATGTGTAGCTCTCAAAAGCACTCTTCTATATACTTTCAGCACCCTGCTCTCTATCTGTTTCCAGGAAAACTCTAAGGCACAGACTATACCTTCACCCCCCAAACATACTTGACTTGTCATCAGTTGTCTTTCTAATTTACATCATAAAGCATATCTTTGATGCTATCTTGCCACACTGAGCTCAAACTTATGTGGACTTTTCCAAACAATGTCCATACTTTTCTTTCTTACATTGAAAATAACAATGTGGATCCAATGTGGATCCAAGCTTAAACCTGGATCTTCCATCTACAAACTACCTTTCCTGACAAAAATATAATAGATCATTGTTATTCTAATACATCCAAACATATATTTACTAAGGGGTGGAAACAGAAAGGACAGAACAGAACCAATGGTAACATTGCAATCAGTTTTAGGAGTCCTCTAGTCAGCAAATACGATTAGCTCCTGGAACTATGGTGAATGTGAACTCAGGGCAAACACAGAGGAAATGTCTCTAGTTCTGAAGGCAAGAGAGATGTAAGGACAGTGAGATGGAAAAAGCATTTAAACTTTCTAATTGTGTGTCCATGGATTTAGTCCAGAACTCAGGCCACCATTCAGTACATGCTATTTAGTTTTGTACTTCTTGAAATATATACGTCCCTATGTGAAAGCTCAGTTAGGCTAAATATTTCTTTACTTTGACTACTTTGATTATGTTGACTATCCAGAAAGAAAAAGAAAATTGGTGATTTCAGAAAAGCTTTTAATATGTCACCCTAAAAATTATAAAATTCCTAGGGGGAAAGAGGAATAACAAAGAAAAGACTGGATGGAGGCCAGAAAGCCCATTTAGAATTATAGTTACCATTAAATTACTTGTAACACGACATTCTGTATTTATTTGAAAAACTTATCAAATTCCATTTCAAAACTATCGGTTCTTATGCTTGTACTGTGCCCCTACTAACATTTTCCTCAATCCGCTAAATATCCTTCATATAAAGAAAATCATTTGGTTGCTGAAAAGTCATATTTGGTGTTCATCATTTTCTATGCTCAGCCAGTGACCCTGTGAACTTCCACCTAACACTAAATCAGCCTTTTTGCATTTATCCCTTTTTATATATATTGTAAATGCACTTTCATTTAAAACTACTTATTCTTAAGAATCATAAATTTAATTCAATAGGGTATGTGTAATTTTCAGTACTTTTATGTTATTTTCATTCATCTCTTTCCTTTTATTATCAGTGTTGTTTCAAGACATAAATATTATAATTTCTATTTTTACTGTGCGTTAAAGAGGTTATTGAAAAGCAGAAATGACCTATTTAGTGTTTCACTTCAAAAAAAATATATAAACCTTTCTAAATGGTCAGTTGACTATAAATGGAAAAACAGAAACAAGAGTTGTTTTTTGAAGGTAAGTTCATTAGTTTCATCAAATCAAAATACAACCTGATAAAGATGGATTGAATTAGTGAGGAAAAGAAACTTAGCTATCCTACCTTTTAATACTAAAAACTGAGGCAGAAATAGGTTATTCATTAGTGTTTTGAGGATAGCCAGTTGTAGAGTCCTGTTGAGTTTGAAATCAACATGGCTGTCAGGGAGACACAGACAAAAACAAGCTGATGTATTGGATTTTGTGCTTAAAGGAAAAGAGAAGGAATGCTAGAGGAATAGATTTGCATGTTCTTCGCATATATGCAACATGCCAAGAGAATATATCATGACTTAGATAATGTGTAGATGACACAAAAACAGATGGAGAAAGCTCTAGGGTTGAACTTTCTCAGCTGGAAATTATTTGAAATAAATGTGTAGCATTAAGACAAAAAATGAGACTAATCTAAATTTGCTTTCTACCAATGAAGAGGATTTAGTTATTTCAGTAATGAGGACCTATAAAGCAAATGAGCGTTTTATGATAACTGAGATGGAAATACAGACATGTCCTACAGACTTTATCAAAAGTTTCTGAAAGTGATTTGACAAGATACATGCAATCACAGGGTGAGATTTGAAAGAACGATGGTTCAAAACAAGAAACTTTTTCAATGGATGTTTAGAAAAAATATAATTGCAAACAAGAAACAAACACTAGTCAAAGGAATTTGGTTATTACCGAAGAAACTCAATGTTCTGGAACATGAAGATTAGGAAAGCCTCCATATTTCAGAAATATAAAGAAAAAAAATGAAATATGAAGTAAAGAATAAACAAAATGAAAACCAAGAATAAAATAGTAAGATAAATTTCTAAAACCTATCTCATGAATACCTTTACCTAGAAAAATATTAGGTCTTGAAGAAAATGTTCAAGATAATTTAATCATACACTGAATGATTAAATGTACTGTACATAGGGGCTACTATATGTCAGGTATGGCTAAAACAGCCAGACAGACAAGATACATTTTTCACTGGACCTCAAGTGCAGTATTTTCTTAAATAAGTTCCATGTAAAACATAGTAATGTTCAAATGTTAATGAGTTACATATAAAAAAGACTGGCATCATTCAAAATTAGTAAATACTTAAATAGATGAGAAGTGTTTCTTATTTTTATTTTATATTTTTAAATTAATATGCAGTAAATTTTTTGTATATCAGTTTAGTTTATCTCATTTAGCATAATAGCAATATTTCTTTTTTTTTTTTCTGATTGTCGATTATCATTCCATGGTGTTAATGTACCACTGTGTATTTACCAATTCACCCGATGAAGAATTGATTCTGGTTTTTGGCAATTGTAAGTAAAGCTCCTGTAAACATTTATACAAATTTTGTTGGCATTAGTTTTCATTTAACTTGAGCTAAGACCTAAAAGTGGGATTGTTTACAAGGAACATGCAAACTGTTTCTCAGAGTGGTTGCATTATTTTGCATTCCTAGCAGCAACAGTAGGAAGGTCACAGCAGTTTTATGACCATTCTAGCACTTGGTAATGTCAGTATCTTTTATTTTATTCATTGTAATTATGACTAAATTATTTGATGGATTTGTGATTTCTGAGAGTCTGTAATGTGCAAATGGGTATAGTTAATTTCTAAGTGTATAAGTTCTTTAATCCCTAGCTGTGTTTACCTGTAATACTCGAATGTGACTTGCTGTCATTTAAGAGTGGCTCACAGATCAAGTGAGTAATGAGTCTTCAGGTGAGAAGAATAAGAAGCTTGAGTCATAAGATCTTAGCAAAAAGTATGAAGAAAGGATGTTCCTTTTCCACCTACTCTTCACTGGACTGGTGGCCTATTCTTTACATACATGTTTCTAGAATGATTATAGAATGAAGAAGTGTAGTAAAAGCAATGTAAGACTAGAAACTAGAGATCTTTATTTAAAATATGTGGGAAAATTGGATCCAAAATTTATTATATTAACATGCTCTAATTCTTATGGGAGAGGATAAAGAAGGGTAATATATTTATTATAAGTTAAACCGATGAGTTATAAGCCTATAGAAAACAAAGCAGGTGACATGTGACCAATCTCAGAACAGAAAGTTCAAAATTAAGCCATAACAGAATAACACATTTTCCTTTTTTCTATAGTGTCATAGGATAAATACATAAAGGAAACATATAGGATTACAAATTTCTGACTTCAGGCAAATGCATAACAAAAACAACTAGAGATAATATTTAAGAAACAAGTTGCAAATGTATTCAGAGCTCAGTGTATATTTTGTCCAAGAAAGCTGATTAAGGGATGGATAACAATCTTCAGAAAGTCTGCAGAGATTTTGGTAACACCGTTTCTTCATTATGTGTGACTTAATTATGAAGTGTATATTGTTAGGAGTTTAATAAATAATTGACAACAGAGGAATTGCTGTGGTTCTTTTTTTTTTTTTTTTTTTCTCTTCAGATGCTCAATTTTCTATTCCCACTGTGGTTTATTTTCTAGTGTGTGCATTATCTGACTTGGAATTTCTCCAAAGGTACACAAAAAGGACACAAAATCCACGGTGAACCTTAGGAGGAAGAATGTACTGTAAGTAACAGCCTTAGACCATCAAAATAATGTGCCTCTACCATTTGTGTCTCTCCATCCCATGACCACACTATTAGGACTGCATGGCAGTCTGGGCTTGGCTGCGATGTCACCAAGAGCCCCTGATACTAAAGTAAATGATCTTTTGTGTACATATGGCTTCTTAAACTTTATTTAGTTTCCTACCTCCAAATGGTTTTGTATAATTAGTCTCATAACTTTACATTTGTGAACATTATGCCCCATTAACCAAATTTCCAAAAAAGAGTTTCTTACTAAGGCCAACATGGAATTGCGATGTTCAATAAGTCAATTATATATGAAATTCAAATGCACATGTAAATCCAAGGTCCTGGGAAGGGCCCCTCATTAAAAATAAACTTTCATTATAAGTATAATGTATAAGCTATAGATTCATTAATTACAGATAAGTCATATAGTTATAAGGTCTAACTTTGAGATATCACCTAACCCCAGTAAGTATAGCCCACATAACAAAATCCCAAAACGAGAGATGTTTGGGGTGTGGATGTGGAGAAAAGGGCACACTTCTACACTGCTGGTGGGACTGCACACTTTTATTTGTTATCTTT